>JAQHUG010000178.1:1821148-1852852 GCA_028555095.1 Dicrostonyx torquatus
CAATAATAATAAAAAAGAAAAGAAGAAAAAAAGAAAATCACAAAAAAATAAAGTACTTTGATATGATTTCATTCATTCAACTAAAACTTTCTTGAATTACGTCTTGACATTCTTTATTCTGCACAAAGAAGACAAAATCAAAACAACAAACAAAACTAGATGATAAAACCCTGCCTTCTTGGAACTTAATTCTAATGGCCATGTGGATAATAAATAATAAGAAATATAGATATTTTTTGATTTATAAAATATAGTTTCTTCACAATTTAACATCTTGAAAGTCAAGATGCCACTTACAATTGATGACACATCATAGTTTAATTGGCTGTGTCTTTTTCAGTAGAGTGTTTTGAAAATGGTGAGCTTATAATTGATGAGTGCTTACACTAAATAAAATACAATATCTTGTCAAGTAGTGATAGATGGATGCTATGGTAAAAAAATAAATAGAGAAGGGGGATGGGGACTTCTAGAGACAGACTACATTTTAAGGGGGAGTACAAAGGGCTGCTTTCCTGAAGAGGTGGCCTTTGAGAGAGAAACTATGGGGGAGGGTGTGGTACTGCATAGGCTGCATGCTTCTTAGCTTGACAGATTACCAGTCCCACTGATAAATGCTAGTTTTCCAGAGTATCTGGTAGTCATGGAGAGAATACCCAGAGAAGCATTCAAGAGTCCTCTGTATGTGAGGATATTAGTCTAGACTGTAGAGATCCTGTTCAAGGTAGAGAGTGAGTTCAGGGAAGGAAATAGCTGAGGTTGGAGAAACAAACAGTAGTCATCTTCTAGTGGATCACCTGACCACTGTAGGGCCTCAACTTTTAGTCTGCACATTGAAGCAGATTAAAGACGAGAAAAGGCAGATCAGTGCCAGTGCTGAGTCCAGTGTTGCAAAGGGATGATAGAAGTGAACAAGGGACCATGAGCTAGAAGGCTGCTTGGAGCAATCTGAATTGGAAGAAGAAAGCACCTTCATGTAGAGGTTGGGAAGTGGCTAGGGTCTGCACACAGAACGAAGGTGGGCAGGACCAGTGAGACTTTCAGATGAACTGGATCTGAGAAGACAAGAGAGGAAGCATGGCACCGACTCTTCATTTGCTTATACGGTCTAGGGGTCGAAACCTAACTTATTCTTATACAATTACTTTCTCATTTTAAAAAGTACTTCTGGTGTTGTTTAGACTTAATTTTGCGATCAAATTATAATGCCGGCATGTTCCTAAATTTAATACGTTTTAGTCTTTGGCTTCATTTTCATTTTGGGGCCTGGATTTTGAGCAATCTTTCGATTCCCAGCACTGTGATCACATTTGACCTCTGCCCACAGCTTTCTACTCTGTATGTCAGAATTTGAGATTTCTGTTTGCAATATTAGATAAAAATATTTGTAGCAAGAACTGTTACACCTTAATTTCCTTTATTTTTCCACATGGTATAAAGATGGCCACGGGGTTTCTGTTTGATTTAAATTTTGTGTTTATGAACGAGAGGGAAGATAGAAGGTAGAAAAATGTCACCTGCCTACTTGCAGGATGGCAGGTGGCCATTTCTATACCACTGATGTGTCTTCCAGTTTGGTTCCATTTTTTGTTGTGGTGAAAATTAGCCTCTGAAGGAAGAGTAACTCTCAGGATCTGGTTTTGGCGTTCACATTTTCTTTTTTCTCTTGATCTAAGCTTTCTTATGTTTTAGTAAATATATATGGAGACTGTACTTTCATTTCCCAGTCACCCAGATCCAAATAATCACACAGAGGCTGTATTAATTACAGCACTGTTTGGCAAATGGCTCAGGCACATTCCTAGCTAGCTCTTACATCTTAAATTAACCAACTATTTTATTAATTTGTATATAGTCACAAGGCTGTGGCTTACCAGTGCAGCATGTTACTTCTTTGGCAGCTACATGACATCCCCTGACTCTGACTCTTCATTCTCTCTCTCTCTCTCTCTCTCTCTCTCTCTCTCTCTCTCTTTCTTCAAATTCCCTGCTTGGATTTGTTCTGCTAAGTCATTGACCAAAACAGATTTATTCATTAACCAATAAAAGCAACACATATACAGTAGTTCATCCCACATCATGTAGTACCATGGTATAACATGTGCTAGAAGTGTCTTTTAAAGGTATTATTCTATTTAACCTAATGCATAAATAATGCCATCATAGTTTCTTTATGATAATGAGTTACTGCAACTGGATAGACACTACCCAAGAGTAAATCAACTTGTAAAGGGAATTTATCTTCTTTGGAGTTCTGACTTTTATAACATTTCAAAAATGGTGCAATTGCCTTCACAAATAATTATTACATGAAACATTTGTAGGAAATTATGACCCACATATTATCACACATAGCATCTTTCTTCTTTCTCCTAAACATCTAGTTTATGTTTTCCTTGAGAGATTTTGAAAGCAAAATCTGTTATGGATGCCAGATCACGTTTTGAAACCCAATGAAGAATATTGCTTTCATGTAGATCTGGAAGGTTAAGAAGTTTAGTCAGAAATTTAAGATAAGACCTTTGACCTGTGTGATTCTGGGATGGAGGAGCAATGCTATGGATGCTTGGTGCATGACCACATTGAGGGACATTTGAGGAAACTGTGTCTGAGCTATTGTGCACTTCAACTAAACAGTAAGTGGTACAGGCTCTGTGAGGTGCCTAGAATAGCAGCTCTAAGAATACAGACTTATATATAGGAAGATTCCACTCATATATGTCTGTGTGTATTTTTATGCTTATGTAAAGGGAAAGTAAGTGTTCTGGTGTGAGTCTTTATAGTCAAAATAATATTGTCTCATTTTAAATATTGGACAAGGCTAGTGCCAGATCACCAGGAAGGCCTGCAGCCTAGCCATCTGTCACAGATGGACAGAAGGGATAGCAACTGAGACAGAAATGGCTTCACTGAAGGGAGCTGTCCTTAGGATATTCTCAGCAGCATTTGTGAGATTTGCTTCAATGAACAATAAAAATGAAAGACATTTTGTACATTAAATTCTGTTTAATTGTTTCTCCATGACTCTGCAATGAAAGTTTCTTATTTCCAAGGTAATATTGATTTCTAATGTTCTTCTGATGATATTTAATATCACTTAAACTCAGTAGGATTAGAACATTCATACTGGCATACCAAGAATTCCTTATCAACAAATTATGTTTTAAAACCTTTTTAAAAATTATTTTACCTTTTTAATTTATTTTACATAGCAACCACAGTTTCTCCTTTGTCCTCTCCTCCTGTTTCCTCCCTCCAACTCATTTTTACCGCCCCCCCATCCACTCCTCAGAAAGTGTGTAAGGCTTCCCATGTTGAGTCAACAAGTCTAGCATATCAAGTTGAGGCAGGACCAAGCTTCTCCCCCCTGCATCAAAGCTGAGCACGGCATCCCACCAAATGGAATGGTTCCAAAAAGCCAGCTCATGGCCAGGGACAGATCCTGGTCCCACTGCTGGAGGCCACACAAACAGACTAAGCTACACTACTATCACCTACATGCAGAGGGCCTAGGTTGGTCCTGGGAAGGCCCCTAGCTGTTGGTCTAGAGTCTGTGAGCTCCCACTTGCTTGGGTCAGCTGTCTCTGTGGGTTTCCCCATCATGGTTTTGACTCCCTTGTTCATATAATCCCTTCTCCCTCTCTTTGACTGAACTCCAGGAGCTCAGCCCAGTGCTTGGCTGTGGATCTCTGCCTCTGCTTCCATCAGTTACTGGATGAAGGTTCTATGATGACAATTAGGATAGTCACCAATCTGATTATAGGGGAAGGCTCATTCAGATGTCTCCACTACTGCTAGGAGTCTTAGCTGGGGTCATTCTTGTGGACTTCTGAAAGTTTCCTTGTCATTAGTTTTTTCCCTAGACCCCATAGTTGCTCTCTCTCTCAAGATATATTCTTAGTTTCTTTCTTTCTTTTTAATATTTAAAATCTTTATTGACTCTTTGGGAGTTTCACATCATGAACCCCAATTCTCCTTACCTCCCAGACCCCCATAATCCTCCCCTCATCCCTGCCCCCCAAAAGGAAAAAAATCAAAGTGAGTAAGCAAGCAAACAAAAGCAAAAGTAAAAACAGAAACCAAACCAAAACAAAAACCACAACAGAAAAACCTCCTTTCTTCTTCGTTCCTGCTTCTTCAATACCTCTTCATCCTGGTGCCGTTGGAGGCTTCTGTGTGCCTGTATAGTAGTATAGTATACCTCTCTGTCCTATCAGTTTAACTGGCAAATGTTCACTGCACTCAGTCACTGGTCTTGTTCAAGGCCTCTGGTTTCTAGTACACCATCATCACTGTGGCCCATGAATCTTGGAGATATTCCGGGTATCGTTCCACAGGACCAGTCCGTTCACCAGCTCCCATAGGTCCTAGTTGTGGGTAGATGTCAGGGTGGGTTAACCCAAGGCTCGGCTGTGGGCTTGGGTGGTAGCCAAGCTGGTCAGTCCAGGCCCCTGGGGCCACCTGCCTTGGGTGAGGGGGTGGATGAAAGATTACCGGGTGTGAGAACATATCACAAGACACACAATTGAACCCACTTTAAGAGTTTATTAATGGAGAAGGGAGGGGTATGAGAGGAGTGTTGAATCCTGTCTGAAGAGTGGTGGAGGAAGACAATGTGGAGTGGGCATGTCCAGCTTTTAGAGGCCGTTTAGCACATTTGCACAGGGGCTTAAGTACCCATGTCATACGTAGATCATGTGACCATGCCCTATGCAGATCACATAGGGCTTGAGGACCCTGGGTAGCTATGTAGGTTGCCCAAATATTTGATGGCACATGCGTGGTCATGGACCTTGGAAGTGCCAGTGCGTGGGGTGGCTAAGCATTCTGCCAGAACGCTGGCAACTTCAGGTGGTGGAAACGATAACAGTTGGTCAAGTCCCCTGTGCACATGCTCACAGGATCGGTTCACCTGGCCTGTGGCGAGGGATGGGAGCATCTCTCCACCTTTGAGGGACCAGCTCTCTTGCTGTGGTGCCAAGCGAGAGGCAAGGTAAGCTTTCCAGGGCCAGTGAAGGGCTGCGCTGGCTCAGCGTGGCCCTCTGATTTCATCTCCTATGGTTCCTAAGGCCCTCTGAGATGACATGGGCCACAGACACCCACATAGATCCCAGCTGTAGCTCTGACCAACTAAACTAACCAATCCCTGAGCAGGGAAAACTAACCAATCCCTCTTCTGCCAGGTAAAACTCTACCTCTAAGAAGCCCTATATAAGCCCCTCTGCCTGTTCAGCTGGAGGCTGTCTTTCAACACCCTGGCAGAGGCAGCCACTCTCCTGGACTCCTCCTTCCCAAATAAAATCTCTCAAAAGAGTCTTGGGTGAAGATGTTCATTTGCCAGGTCAGAATAGGAAAATCTGGCAGGGATGTCCTTTAGGCGACTGAGCTGAAAAACTTTGCTGCGACTCTCCCTTAGGGGAGTTGAGCAAGGCTGAGCAGAACAGAAGAACTGAGGAACCTTGCTGGGATACTCCCTTAGCTGGGCTGAGCAAGGCTAAGCAGAAAAAGTAACAATGTTTTGATGGAGCCAGAGGAGACTGCTGCATTTCTGTACCTGCTTCCCCTTTAGCAGCGTGTTAGCAAAACAAGTAACATCTTGGGCAGAAGAAGAAGCTGATAGCTCTGCTAGGACATTCCCTTAGGGACACAGCAGAGCTCAGCTGTAGCAACTCTCCAGGAAAGGAATGGGATTGCTCTATCCTGCGGGGAAGACCATACCCTAAGGCATGCCAACTTCAGGTGGCCTGGCTTCCTGACAAGTCAGTAAATTTTTCCCCTAGGGCTGAGCTGTCCTATTGAGGCTTTCTCCCTCCAGATCTGTCCTATTGTGGCTCTCCCCCTCCAGAGCTGTCCTATTGTGACTCTCCCCCTCCAGAGCTGTCCTATTGTGACTCCTATCCCTCCAGAGCTGTCCTATTGTGGCTCCTATCCCTCCAGAGCTGTCCTATTGTGACTCTCCCTCTCCAGAACTGTCCTATTGTGACTCTCCCCCTCCAGAGCTGTCCTATTGTGACTCCTATCCCTCCAGAGCTGTCCTATTGTGACTCCTATCCTTCCAGAGCTGTCCTATTGTGACTCTCCCCCTCCAGAGCTGTCCTATTGTGACTCGTATCCCTCCAGAGCTGTCCTATTGTGACTCACCCCCTCCAGAGCTGTCCTATTGTGGTTCTCCCCCTCCAGAGCTGTCCTATTGTGACTCCTATCCCTCCAGAGCTGTCCTATTGCAGCTCTAAGTATAGCCCGGCTTCCGGATAGGTCAGGATATTTTACAGCCCCAGAGCTGTGACACTCACACTCGCCCACAGAGACAGGATGAGATATGGCTGGACAGAGAGAAGAGTATAAGGTATAAGGTGGGAGGAGACAGGAGCTCAGCCCACTCAGTCTGAGGATTTGTGGAGACAGGATCTTGTTCACTTTGGTCTGAGGATTCAGTAGAGGTAAAAGGTCTCTCTAGTGGCTCCTTTTCTTCTCTGATCTTCAGGTAAACTTTATTTGTTAAAGCAAAAACAAAATATCACCACACCTTTTTAATGCTCTTTTTTCATATATTGTAAGACACTAAAATAAAACTCATAATTTTTTATTGTCTGACCAGTTTCATATACTGAAGTGATGAATTTTAGATACTTTCATCCCTAAAACCATGCTCTTTTCTGTCTTCTGATGAAACTCCTCTTCCTAACTGGTTCCCCTCCTCCTTTCCAGTCCTTCTTTGTGTGTGTGTGTGTGTGTGTGTGTGTGTGAACATTGAGTTTAATTAGTTTCTTTCTTTAGTGTTGGTAGGAGATTGTTTACTGGAACATGGGCAGCATATCAGAGGCTTTATCATTGAAAAATGAAAAATGAACCCCCTTCTCCAACAGTCATTTGTAGTAAGAAGGGTCACTTTTTGGTTCCCGGCTGCCCAGCTAGCTTAGACCTGAAATAAGCACACAGAAACTATTTTATTCAAAACACTGCTTGGCCCATTAGCTCTAACTTCTTATTGGTTAACTCTTACATCTTAATTTAACCCATCTCCATTAATCTGTGTATTGCCACTTGGCAGTGGCTTACTGGCAACGTTTTGGCATGTTTGACTCTGGCGGTGGCTCCATAGTGTCCCCCTGACTCCGCCCTTCTTTTCCCATGCTATAGGCCAAGCCAGTTTTTTATTCATTAACCAATAAAATCAGCACATAGACAGAAGGACATCCCACACCAGTCATTAACTGCCAATAGCCCCTCAACGAAGAGTGGTTCATCATGGGACATGTTGACAGGTCCAGTCAGATGCAGGTCTCATGCAGATGATGAAGGAACTTGAGTTTATGAGTGTCATAGGCACATGTGTCCAGAAGTCTCTTTGCTATACACCCCTTCATTGTCTAGCTCTGACATTTTCTCCACCTCTTCTCTGGTGATGTTTCCTGAGCATTGGATGGGGTGATGTAACTGCCTCCCTCAGCACCTCAGCATCACTGCCTCTCTGCACTTTGACCCATTCTGGGTTTCTGCATTAGCCTCCATCTGCTGCCCTCGGATGCTTCTGTGATGAAGAACAGGTGCAGAAACATGAGTGTTAGAAGGCAGTGTGACAGCAGGATCATTTAGCCTCCCTACTAGAGCCTATAACCTCAGCAAGATTCACAAAAACAGTCATGACTTCCTGACTGTACAGGCTGCACATCTATTCAGAAGGTCATTGGTTGTTCCCAGAGCCATCATGTCAACATTTTGCTAGGTAGTGATCCTCAGCCTTCCTAGTGCTGTGACCCTTTAACACAGTTCCTGATGTTGTGCTGACCCGACAGTAAAATCATTTCATTGCTGCTTCATAACTGTAATTTTGCTACTGTTATGAATTGTCATGTAAATAGCTGATGGGCAGGATATCTGATATGTGACCCTGTGGAGGTTGTGACCCACAGGTTGAGAATCACAATGCTAAAGTGTATGCTTTGCACAGCTGTGTACAACTGCTGATGGTTCCTTCCTCCCGGGATCTCTAGCAACCACCCACTACACTTTCTGGGTAGAGGCTTCTAAGTCAGCTTTAGCCTGAATTCTCCATGTGCCATGACATGTGTACAGTGCCTACAGCAGTAGGCCCTTACCATCAAGTTTTGATGATCAACCAAAAGCAATGACAACTGCTTGCATTAATTTGTAAAACTATAGGATCTCTCTGGTGAACAACTCATTGGGAGGTATCTCATACCTGGCACTGGGATTTTCTTTTGACAACCAATGGCTTCCATTCATGGAAGATACACCTCTGTTCAAACATTTCTATTCCTGATTACATTTTTTTTTTGGTTTTTCGAGACAGGGTTTCTCTGTAGCTTCGGAGCCTGTCTTGTAGACCAGGCTGGTCTCAAACTCACAGAGATCCGCCTGCCTCTGCCTCCCGAGTGCTGGGATTAAAGGCATGCACCACCACCACCCGGCTCCTGATTACATTTAAAATAAGATCATGAAATAAAATAATATGCTTCTATGCATCTTTCATTATATTTTTAGTTCTGTTGTCACCAAGTCCTTGCCAGTTGTTGCCATTTCTTTTATTGATAGCAGCTATTCTGACAGCCTGTAAGACAAAAATCTCAAAGTGTTTTTAATTTGAGTGTCTCTGATAGTTAATGACATTTTACACTTAAAACATTTTTTCTTAAGTTTTGGAAATTCCATATAGTATACGATAAAATATCATCATATCCAACCCCATATCTCCCTTCTAAGCCTCACACCGCTCAATATTCTTCTCTTTCAGTTTCATGTCTTGAAAACATATAATCCCTTCAGTCCAGCTAGTGCTCCATATATTCACGGATACTGAGTTATCCACTGAAGCCTGGGAAACCTAAAAGTAGCCACATCCTTAGAACAGAACAGATTCCTCCTACCCTAGCAACCACCCACTGCTTCTCAGCAAAGGATGTGTGCTGGAGAGCATTTGCCCCATTTATGCTGACAATTTGGGCTCATTTAATCTTGTATAGGTTTTGTGAAGGTAACCACAGCAGCCATGAATCCATAATTTTGATAGCATGTCTTGTCCAGTGGACAGTGTTTGAAAGCATTCTTCCTCAACCTTGACCCAAAGTCCAACTCTAAAAAACTAGTTTGAATGGAATTACTGTGTAGGCACAGTTGGATTGGGTCACTCTCAGATGACAATGGTTATTAAATGAAAATTACAGTACGAGCTATGGGACACTTCCTGTCAGTTATGGGTCACAGAGATTCCAGAAGTCTTCAAAAACGACACAGGCTATTGTCATTGCCCTTGGTTACACACCATGACTATACTGGAAGACCCCATTTTTGAAGATATCACACAGTTTGGCAGCAGGATGTAGAAAAACCAATCTTAGACCAAGTAGAAACCTTCCTCTTCTGGCTAAATTTTATAGTACCAGGAAATGCTATGCAGAACGTCAGGGAAGAAAAGACATCTATGGTCTTACCCAGTGTGGGGTCTTGCATGCTGCAGTGTTGGCCTTCCAAGCATATTGCGCTTCTTGTAAACTCAAGGCTATATTTGATCGATGGTGTCATTTAATTACAGTGTTTGTTTATTTTGTGGGGATGTGACATGGAACGGTGGTTAATCTGTCCAGCAGAGAGAGCAGAGTAATGAAATCACAGACTATCCCTGTGCTGGCATTAATTTGTGTCTTTATACCTTAGTAATATTTTTTGTTTTAAATTGGGTGAATCTGTGCTTGGTGTGTATGTATTTAGAATTGAAATTTCCTCTTGATGGATTGTTTCTTTCATCATATGAAGTGGCTCTTTTTTCTCCTGACTGGATTCAGTTTGTAGTCTATATTTATACTTTCAGATTATACTTATTTGCCTTGGATCCCATTTGCTCTGAAAACCCCTTTTCCATTACTTCGCACTAAGATAGTGCCTATATTTGATGACCAGGGATGTTTCTTGGAGGCAACAAAAGGCTTAAGGCTTATCTTCTTTTCCAATTCAATCCATTTGTCTGTGTCTTTTGGTCCAGGAATTGAGACGGTCCATATTCAGTTTAGAGTTATTATTGAAAGCTGTTTGTTGTTTATTGATCCCAATAATTTCATAGGAATGTTTTCTTGTGCTCCTCTGTCTCACAGTTGCCTCATATATGTCTCCCTGCACCCTCTTGGGTGCTTTTTTCTAAAGCAATCTTTCCAGTGTCCTTTATAGGTTGGCTTGGTGGTCATAAATTCTTTCAGGCTGCTTTTGTCATAGATTTTTTTTGTCCTTCAATTATGATTGATAATCTTCCCTGGTATATTATGCTGGGTTGGCAGCTGTGATCTTTCAGAATTTAAAATATATCTCTCTAAGCCCTTCGGACTTTTAAGGTTTTCACTGGAAATTGAGAGTTACTCTGATGGGCCTGCCTTTCTTTGTGACTTAGTGCTCTTCCATTGAAGTTTTCAATACACAATGGGCCTTCTTTGTTTTATTTATTTGGTATTTTAGCTGTGCTCTTTTTTGCTTGGTGTGCTGTGTGCCTCTTGATTCTTGACTCCCTCCCCAATATTTGATAATTTTGCTTTTGTTATTTTATTGAAGATATTTCCTATTCCTTTGGCCTGAAATTCTTATGTTTTTATAATTCATAAATTTTTGCCTTTGTACATGTTCCTATAGATTTTGAATGTCCCATTCATATTTTTTGAAACTTATTATTGACCTTGACTGAGTGATTCAGTTCCTCTACCTTGTCTCCAAGCTCTGAGGTTCTATCCTCCATCGATCAACAGATCTGTCGTGTTGGTGAGGCTTTCTCCAGTGAAATGTCGATTTGACCTCTTGTATTTCTCATTTCTGTCATCACTTTGGCTTGCTCTTCACTTCTGTATTTCTATCTCTTTATTAAGCTCTCTTTTCTTGCCACAAATTGACCATCTTAATCATGCAGCTATTGATGTTCCCTTAGAATATACTTGTTTCCCATTTGATTTGTTTGAAAACAGCTATCCTTGTTCTTTCTGGAGTTTTATCTACATCATTTTCTTTGGGGGCTGTTACTGTGGAGCTAACTTTTGGAGAAGACAAGTTGTCTTTTTTTTTTTTCACGTTTGTTGGTTTTGTCCTAGGATCTGCCTCTCTGGGAAGAGACCATCAGTTAAGAAATTTGTTGTTGTCTTTTAATCCCATTCACTTTTCTACTTTTAGAAGCGGTGTCTGTAGTTTTCAGGAGGGATAACGTTGCGTCAGGGTTCAAGTGATATTTTCTTCTCTTATGCTGTTTTTCAGGATACTAAGCCATATCCCCAGACTTAAGACTACCATAACTTAAGTACTGTCTGAGATTGTGGACACTGTCCAGCAGTCAACCCACCATGAAAACAGAGTCAGTTGATTACTAAACAGTCATTTGTTGTGTATGTTTTGGGGGCCTGTCCTAGTGGACTAGTATATTAGTTACTGTGGGTAAGAGTGGAAAAAATAAAGAGAAAGAAAGAAACCCCACCGTGATTAGTGAGTAGGATTCATAGTATGCTGAGAAGGAAGTCAAGGAAGGGGATGTTCATGAAGGATAAATACAAAAGAAAGGAAAGGAAAGAGGGGGTGAGGTGTGGGAGTCTCTGCTAATGGTAGACTGGAAAGAGAGGAGCAAAGATGACCTCAGATAATGTAGCACAGTCTCTTTTCTCAGGAGGTTGAGTCATAGAGCCTGTAAACTAGGGCACTGCGTGTTCTCTGGGAGAGATAAAAGGAAGATAATAAGATATGAAGGGGGAAAGAGGCACAGACAGCGAGGGACCAGGTGGCTTGCTATGTTGACCATGGGTATTATATAAATGAGAATTGCTGGCGAGGGCAATAAGAGTGGGGTGGTGATTGGGTATGGGGCTGGATTCTGCGCTGAATCCCCAGCCTTATGAGGTGACCTGAGATGGGGGCCAAAATCTTGATTAGGAGTGGTAGGAAACTAATAATCTATAACCTTTCTGAATAACACGATTAATTGTCTAGACGAACTCAAACTTAATTGCTAGTAAAAAAAAATCTCTCAATTACTTTTTATTTTTATTGTATTCTAAAAGTTGTTATGCAAACAATTCCATCAATATCTTTTAACCTCTGTATCTTCTGGTATATTAAGCCTTTAAATTTCAGTATTATATTTTTAATGTTAGACGTCTAATAAATAATTGGACTAATGAAAAAGATTATATATATATATGCCATTGCCCACAGGGGCTTTCTTTCATTTGTCTATATTAATTGAAAGGGCCCTGGAAAGGAGCAAATTATATCAGGGTTTTCAAATCAACAACAGTAAAACTTTAAGAATAAATTGCATTTATTTCTGGGAAGCATTGGAATACATGCCCTGGAAAACAGGCCATTCATTTCTCTAATGTTTCAGTGTGAGTCCTGGCTGGCTTTTCCCAGCTGTCCTAGCCTAGCAACCTGCTGAGGCCTCAGGTGGGGAAGCCACAGTTGGCCAGCTGTTCTCAATAATCTGCAGAATTCATTATCTATCTGCGAACAATGCTAAGGTCTGGTGGAGCCTTCTTTCAGAAGAAACCTACAAAGCTTGAAGTGTATAAGCAATCTCGCAGATCGTTAGTCACAGGATGAAAGATAGAGGGTTCTTCTTCTTTTCCTTTTTTTATTCTCTCTTCCCTTTGTAAATGGAAGAAATTGCCCTGAGAGTTCTTCGAAAATCAGTCTCCCATTTGAACTAAAACACACGCTGAAAAGAATTTCCAAGAGAACTCATTGAGAGAGCAAGTAAATTGAATTCTTGCTAGGTCTTAAAGGTTTACTATTTAAAAAGTGATCAGAATGTTGGATGGATACTCATATATTTCTTCTAAAGGTGTTATAATTGCAGTTCTAACTGCTTGTTTTGTGTGTAATGTGCTCAAGTATGACTTTAGGTGTGTGTGTTTACATGTGCTTGCATATACATCAGCATATCTACAAGAGTTGGGATAATGATGCTATATTACCTTATCTGCCAGACAATAGGGGTGGGATATGAGCACAGCTCAGTGGTAGAGCACTTTCCTAGAATGTGCAAGGTTCTGGATTTAATTCCCAGCATGAAAGGGAAAAGTATATATACACACACACACTTTAAATAACTATTTAATATATTTACATAAATATATATACTTTAAATAACTATATAAATTTTAATGTATTTATTTATATATCACACCATTTATATACACACATATATATACCACACCTTTTATACATGCATATATATATATATATATATCACACCATTTGTACACATACATATCATACCATTTATACACACATATATATTTCACACCATATATACAGACACATATTTATATAAAATATATCTATATTTATATAATATACAATGTAAATATATTATATAGTTATTTAAATATTTAAGTAAATTTATATTTATATATAAATACACATAAATATATAATGTACATTTTTGAATAAATAACTATATTATAGGTATATTACTAGGGAAAATAAATTTTAAACACAGATAACAGGCATGGGTGTATTCACATCTGAAATGTAGATACTGTTGTCATAGGTACAATTGTGCATGGAACTCTAGCAATGGGTTTGAGTCTGTAAAAGCCAAGATGGCATTCATCTTAAGAAGATAAAGCTATGTGCCTATTCCATGTTTACTTGTATTGCTACAATGGAACCTGGATACAGTGAAAAAACTTAGATTGAATATAGACCCCGGAGAAGGACAACACGAACTGGAGATATAAGAAGGCAAGGTAAATGTGTAGTTTAAGTGCAGATAATTAAAACATAAAATTGATGACAGTTAAATAGGATTTTCTTTACTTTCCTCCTCCTTCTCTCTCTTTTTCTTTCTTTACAGTGAACTTACTTTTTTTCCTCCTCCTCCTCCTTCTCCTTTTTTCTTTCTCTCTCTTTTTCTCTCTCTCTCTCTCTTTAGTGAACTTACTTTCTAGGTATCCCAGGCTTGACTTAAACCCTTTATGTACTCCATTATGTCCTCAGTTTATCAATTCTCTTATCTCATCTACCTTGTTAGTTAGATTATAGTCAGGTCCTATACCAGGCAAGAAGTTAGGCTTTTATTGTGGTTTTATAGAAATTAAAAGATACTGTTCTTACTGGATAGTATTTTGGAAAATGTCTACCAATCTTATGTGACATGTTCTTTGTTATGCAGTATATTGAGTGCATGGACTTCCAGATTTATGCAGTTTAGGGAACATGAAGGTCTCTGTGCTCATGAACATGTACTAGGGAGCCTGGAATGTTAAAGACACAAGGTTGTTCCTTCAAGGAGAGGATGTAAAACCTGTTTTCTACCTGGAAAGCTGGAGCAGATGTGCTTTTTAGCCTGGTGACTTTTGCATAATCTGTGTAGCCAGAGCCAGCACTGGACCCTCCTCCAGACCCTTCTCATAAATTTGTTTATTGTAGTCAGACTATAGAACCTATCTTTATGGCAGGTGTTGTAGGCACTTTACAAGGAGTAGTCACATCTGAACTATATCTAGCTTAATTTGTTCTGTGAAGAGACACTTTGACTATGGCAACTCTTATAAAAGAAAATATTTAATTGGGGTGGCTCGCTTACAGTTCAAAGATTTAATCCATTATTGCCATAGTGGAAAGCAAGTCAGTATGCAGGCAGACATGGTGCTGGAGAAAGAACCGAGAGTTCTTATACCTCGACTCACAGGAAGTAGGAAGTGGTCTGAGAAACGGGGCATGGCTTGAGCATATATGAGTCCTCAAAGCCAATCTCCACAGCAACATACTTTCTCCAACAAGGCCACGCCTACTCCAACAAAGGTCACGCCCACTCCAACAAGGCCACACTTCCTAATAGGGCCGTTCCCTTTGGAGGCCATTTTCTTTCAAACCACAGGTATGCTTTGCTGTGCATGTAAGATTGAGAAAATCATTCCCAAAATATTTTCCACCAGAGTGTTGTATTTATTTATTTATTAAATTTATTTATTATGTATATAGTGTTCTGGGCACCAGATGTCATTATAGATGGGTGTGAGCCATCATGTGGTTGCTGGGAATTGAACTCAGGACCTCCAGAACAGCAGTCAGTTCTCTTAACCACTGAGCCATCTCTCCAGCCCCAAGTGTTGTATTTAAATATGTCTAAAATAAACATTCAGATTCCCCAGGGTCAGTTTCTCAAAGTCTGAACCGACAGTGACTACTGACTCCTGTTACACTGTGAAGGTCGCAGGGATCCCACAGTGCGGCATAAAGGAATGGAAAATAGAGTAATGAAGAGCTGTCTATACTAGGATAAACTACTTTTGTGAGCTCCTATTGGAAGATAAGAGGCAGAGGTTTACAAATATTGTTTTTGAACACTAAATTTATTCTAAAGTGATGTTCATATTTTATGAACTGAAATTGGAAGGAAAGAAACTAAAATACGAGATCAATCAAAATCAAGGTCCGAGGCACCTGTCGTCTCCTCATTGGGTAGTTGTAGAGCTTATCCCTTTATTTCCTTCATGGTGACATGCTTTCTGTGAGAATTGTATGCTCAGTCCAGCCATGAAATTCTACTTAAATGTAACAGAGTAAACTTTCCTTTATAATTTGGCTGTAAAAGTTAATTTCTGATAATTATGTACTTCTACATATTATGGTATGTGAAATGAGAATACAGGTTAAGATGAAAAGATTCTACAGAGGGATAGTAGGTGTTATGTGTTCACCCTGTTTAGATCCTGATTTAGACAACTGAGTCTGAGGGGACATTTTCAAATAAACAGGAATAGTTAAACATGGGTTATAATGTAGGAGCTATTAAAAATTTTACATTAAATGTCTGGCTGAGGAGATGGCACAGCAGGCAGAGGCCTAACCCCCAAGTATTACTATCTACATTCAGATCCTCGGTGCCTGCATAAAATGCTGGGTGTAGCAGCATGTGCCTGTAGTCCTAGAATACACACATTTCCACAGACTGATCTGTTAAACTGGTGGGCTCACCAAACAAAGCAAAAAGACGGGACTTATACAGCGGGGTAGGAGGGAGATTAAAGAAGGCAGGCAGCAAATGTAAATGGGGTGTGTTATATACATGTATAAAACCGTTAAAGAAAAATTCAATGAAAGGTAGAAAATTGTTATATTGCTTAGAGATAAGTGATAAAGTATACCTGGAGGAATAGTATAGTGTTTGGAATCGGTTTCAAAATACTTAAAACAACTCGCAGCTCAACTTAAAAATTATACTTCTATATCATCCAAGGCTCAGGGAACATCACGGAAGAAGGGGAAGAATAAGAGAGCAGGAGGGAAGGGACACCTGTAGGACTGTGACTTTCTGTTTGTACTGTTGGCCTCCTACCATCTGTGGTTACCTTGAGAAACCTGCATAAGATTGGTCCTGTTACAGCAGGCGCAGAGCCTGCATGGGTCTGCATCAGGCCTTTGAGTATATATTATGGCTTCTGGTTGAGTGTTTTTATGGAATTCCTGAGTGTGTGAATAAGTGGGTCTCTGTTTCTTGTACTTTCCTTAGGTTATTTTCCTTCTGTTTGCTTGTTTTGTTCTATTCTAATACATTAGTTTTGTTTTATCACATTATATTTTATTTTATTATTGTCTCTTAGAAACCTGTTTGTTTTCTAATGACAGCTAGACAAGGAATGGACGTGAATAAGAGGGTTGGCGGGGAGGAACTTGGTGGAGTAGAGAGAGGGAAAACTGTAATCAGGGTACATTGTATGAGAAAAAAAATCTATTTTCAATAAAAGTAAAAGAAGATGGAATAAAAGAATAAGAAGTTGGGTGGGAAGGGAAGGGGTATGGATCCTGGGAGAACTAAGGGAAAGAGGGTGAATATGGTCAAAATACCCTGAATGCATTTCCCTAAGAATTAATAAAAATGAATGTTTAAAAAACAGATTAGCCCTGTTGACATCCTAACACGGATGGAGAGGAACCTGTGAAACCCTACCACTCCTAAAGGATTTACATGCAATTAATGATTAATGAGTTAGGGATAGACGTTTTCTTCAGTGGTGTAGCCACTGGTAAGGGTGCCCAAATCTTGTGAGCAACCCTAATGAAACTCACTGGGTCATGAAAAAGACAAGACAAAAGAAGTATGGATCTACTTGGAGAGAGGAAGACAGTCAACAAGAATAGAAGAGTAATAAAAGATGGTAATGGATGAATATGATCAAAATACATTGTAGATATTAATAAAATATCATAATGAAATCTATTATGTATAATTAACCTATAGTAGTCAAAAAAATAGAATGAAGATAGGAACAGACACCTCATCCAAGAATATAGTAGAAACGACACACCAACAAACAAAATAAATAAATTAATTAATTAAAAAAGATTTAAGAAAGTAGTCCAACAGAAGTATCGATGTTTGTTATAGTGGGGAAGAATGTTTATAACATGTCAGAAGGAAAAAGTGAAGACAAACTGAGCACTTACATCAATGAAAATATTAATTCAAGAGTTTATTCTTCTGAGTAGCTACCATGAAAGAGTTTGTTTATATCTCTTATTTCTCCACTGCCTAAAGTAGGCATGAAACACATCTTTTGGAATTCTGCTCCTAATACTGGGATTCTCAGAATTTAGGCTACATAACTCACATTATAGTTTTCTGTTTTAGTCAAGGGATAAGAAGTGTATTCGCAAGCAAAACATGGTGTATTCACAGACAAGAGAACGCTTTTCAGCTAGAGTCCTTAGGTTCTTCAGAGTCCTTCAGTGATGTGGAATATCCTTCTGTATATGTGTTGCTTTTATTGGTTAATGAATAAGGCTGATTTGGCCTATAGTAGGGCTGAAAATAGTCAGACTGAAAGAGATATAGAGAGTAGGCAGAGTCAAAGAGAAGCCATGTAGCCATTGAAGGAGAAAGACGTGAGCCAGAACCTTACCGGTAAACCAGGAGCCTCATGGTAAAACATAAAATAGTAGAAATGGGCTATTTTAAGATGTAAGAGTTAGTTAATAAGAATCCCAAGCTAATACGTCAAGCAGTGTTTTAATTAATACTAATTATTAATACTAATATTAATTAATAGTTTCCGTGTGATTATTTTGGGTCAGGGCATCCGGGAAATGAACAAGCAGCCTCTGCCTACACCTCAGGCAGAGTCCTATCATACACTGGAGAAAACATTTTCAGCACCCAGTTCAGACACCTGGAGGTACTATCCAATTCTATAGCCAAGGTCTGGAAGTTTGGAGTAGGGTGGAGATGAGAGAACTGAGAAATTCCCCTGAACTTGAAAGCCCAAGGACAGGCAGATGAGTGTTACTTGATAAAAGCCACACACACCAGTGGGAGGTCTATGGCTACCTTGGGTGGGCTGGTGGGTGGGAGGGCTCAGCCAGCAAGCTGACAGAGAAAAATAGACCCCTAAGTGTAGAACCAAATGAAAGTCAGAAGCCTTGTTCCAATTCAGGCGTTTGTTTTAGTCATTGAACCTAGCTCTGAATGTCTTCTTTGATAACCATCTTTCTGTTTCAGATAGACCCTGAGTCATTGCAGACTGGCCACTCTGGACAATATTCAAAAGACTGTGTCACAGGTTCTCAGAGCCATTCCTAAATAGGTGCAAGACCAGTAGAAGGCTTTAAAGAAATAGCTTCTTTTCTTAAAGAGGAATGGACTTGTTTATATAATGTGAAAACATTTGTTAAAAATCCAACCAATTGGTGGTTGCAGCTTTACAGTCACTAGAATTTTATTTGCCAATTTAAAGATGATAAGAATAAATAATGATTAAATTCTAATTAAGTCAGAGAAAGAGAGTAAAAGGAAGGTGTGTGTGTGTGTGTGTGTGTGTAGAGACAGACAGACAAACAGACAGATAGACAGACAGACAGACAGACAGATAGATAGATAGGGAGAAAGAGAGAGAGAGAGAGACAGACTGACTTCTTACTTGTACCTCTGACTGGCCGGGAAGTTGTCCCTCCTCCTATTACTCTGCTATAATCTGTCTTGGTTCCACAAGCTGACTGTAATTGGAGCCATCCTGTCTCCTGGAAAAGACTTCCTAGTTACTCATTCAATACCATCTTCCTCGCCACATCCTACAGCATGTTGCCACCTTCCCTGACCCTTGGGAACACTGGGGAGTAACTGCAATCACTTCGCCCCGCCCCCAGAGATCTCTCATCACCTAGCCTAGCCAAAGATGAAGGTGTTACTGATGAACACAGAATCTATGCTGACATACATCCTCGCCCACATGCAGAGGAGATGAACCCTCCAGCTGTGTTTCCAGACAGACATCCTTACAAAGAAGACCTTGATACCGTAGGGTGCTTTCTCCGCCACCATAGATAGGAACTGGAGATTGCTCTGCCACTGCCACTACTCCAGAGAAAGGAGGGAGGAACATATTTGTAACTGTTTCTTCTCTTCTCTGCCATTCTTACAGTCATGCTGCACATTCTACCGTTGACATCATGACTGTTGTATGTCATTAGTCAAGTGTGTAACAATCCCATCTTGGGGGTCAGTGTAGTATGGATCTAGAAGGGAAACAGTTAAGTGTTAATGGATTTGCTTTAGGCGTTCCACAACCTATGGGTCCTAATTAGAATGAAGGGGTAACCATTCAAGTGACCTGAAAATTTAAATAATGCATGTTATAGTTCACATACATTCCTCCTAAACAAGGGAGGACACTGACATTTTTAAGGAAGAGATTTCTTTTCTTTCAAACTGCTGTGTGTATTATTTGATTTATTATTGTTTGGGAATTTTGTATATGCTTATGACATGTTTTAAACAGCGATTCTCGCATCCTTCTCTTTTAATTCCTTCCCTCTGGTCCCACAACGTTCCCCTCTTGATTTCATGTCAAAGAAAATCCATTGAGTCCCATTAGTGCTCTCTGTATGTTCATGGGTGTACGACCATCTATTGGAACATGGATAACCTTGCAGGGGCCAAATCCCTAAAGTGACTTTTCCTCCATCAGCAGCTAATCAAGGAAAAGGTTTCTTAAAACAATGTCACATTTTACCTTTTTGAAGCACAAAGCCAAAACTTCTCAGAGGTTTTCTTTGTAATACCACTTAGCGAGCTGTAAGATGGTATTTGAAAGCTTGTACACACAGGGGTCTTATAACAAGTGTCTCCTAAACAATGTGGCTATAAATGGAACTTGAGTTGATATTTAGAAACACAGAGGTACATCATAGGAAGGCAGGAATTCTCCAGTCAGGGTGCAGGGATGGAATCTGAAACCAGCATGGGACCTGCTGCTGTAAAATCTGGAAAAAGAGGGGCAGAGGGGTCATTTTTCATAGAAGCCATAATGAGCTCTCTCTTGCAGTAACAGTAGAGTTCTTTGAAGTATCCAGAACCCTCCAAAGCAACACTCAGAGAGACATGCAGCAGACATTTGCAGCAATCCATAGGCGCAGTGGCAAAAGCATTAATTAAAGCTGCTGCAGTCTCTCGCAACCCAATGAGGTTTGGATTTCAGATAATTGCACTACAGTAAATGGAGAAAAGAAACCAAAGCTATTTGTCTCATATGCAAGCCAATTTCCCAGGCACAATCAAATTTTACTTCCTATATTCCCTAACAACTGCTTTAAACCCGTCGAGGATTCAGAAGTCGTGGTACAATATTAGTAAGAAAATTAAAGCGGTGGCAGAACACAGCTTGCTTTTTGAGCAACACAGGAGGAGGTCAGCTAATATTAAATATCCGCAGCCTGTGTGCAGGCACACACTCACATTTCCTAGGAGGGACTGAGGGAAAGACTTCAGGGATGCACACTTAGTAGCCTTTGCATAACAATAGCCAAGATGCTGATATGTGCTAATGAAATTCTGATGCTGAAGTGGAGCCCCCCAAGGCTCACAACAAAGCTCTCTAAGAAACCAGGGATACACTCCATGTTTAAAAAGCAAACAGTCAATCTTATTTATTCATTCAACATATATTTAGCAAAGCCCTCCTTTATGTCAATGTTGCTTACACCCTAAAGAGGCCCAAGCGAGAAACTATAAACTCTATCTTTACCTCATGGAATTTAAAGACTATAGGGAGATGGGGTTTGATGAGACATCCATACAGCTCAATGTGTATTTGCAAACTAGGGAAATCGCTTTGGAGCAAAAGAGTCTAGTGCTGGAAAAATATTTATCAGAGGAAATACTCAGACCAGGAAGGGAGTTAAGGGGATATGAGGCATTGTTAGGACTTATAGAATGAGGCATGCAATGGAGAAAATACGTGTCAAGAGTCTTGGCACAAAGATTTAAGAGACAAAGACAGCCAGAAGAGTCAGAGGGAGTAAGCCATGAACTGAGACAGAGTTGGCTAGGCAGCTGATAGACCAGTGGCTCTCAACCTGTTGGTCGTAACCCCCTGGGAGTTACATGACCCTGTCACAGGCGTCACATATCAGATATTCTACCTATCAGATATTTACATTATGATTCATAGCAGTAGCAAAATGATGGTTATGAAGCAGCAACAAAACTGAAAGGGTCACAGCATTAGGAAAGTTGAGAACCGCTGCACTAAACTTGGCAGGCCACAAAGATTTTTCTTTCTTTCTTTCTTTTTCTGTAAATAATGAAAAACCAGTGACATTCAGGCAGAGGAATATCACAAGTCTTGTGAAATGATGCTTCCAGGCTGAGTATGAAGGACAGCTTGGGAGAAGACAAGATTTCTGTGGCCAGAGTCACAGGGGGTAATTTGGACAAGAAACGTGGTTGGTTTTCTTCTCTCCATATAGGTTCTTATTTTGCTCTCTCCAAGAAATAACTGGGCATGCAGAAAGAGATGATCAAACAAGGAGAACCTAGTTAAAACAAGATTGACAGTCCAATGGGAAAGCAGTTTGAAACACGTGGAGTGTCAGTCCCATGAAACAATGAGGGAAGTCCCAGCTCTTGGCAGAGTGGCATGCTAGCCAAGAGCCGGCTGACAATGTTAGAAGTCTTTCATGTTGAAGAAGTATTGCAGCTCCCGAGAGGCTAAGGGGCTAGAACTGCAGGTCTCAGGAATGGAGAATCTCGGCAGTCAAGGAACAGCAAGAATGAAATCTGATTTTCAGCTACAGCATAGTCCCAGCGGCTAGTGTGGGAATGAGTCTTGTGTCTGCAGTTGTGGGTGCAGCCCTGGGGGCTGAAGCAATGGGCTGCAGATGAGTTCCCTGCCTGTGACAGAAGTTTCGGGGGTGGCAAGATTCCGAAGATACCAGTTCCAAAGTCAGTCTTCTCTTTCTTTCTTCTCTAACTACAGATCTCAGAAGTCCGATGCGCAAGAGCTTGCATGCTACGTTATATAGAGCCACTTGGGGCCTGATTGTGTGTGTATGCATGTGTGTGCAAATAAAACCTAAAACAAAGACTGCTCCCGAGAGAGTTGTTACAGCTGTGGAAGAGAGGGCGCCTAGTGAAAGCAATCGCAATCCTATCAGTGATCTCCTTCGCTTCCGGCATTGGTGGCGGCAGGGAGAGAGGTGCTGAGTTGTTGAAGGAGCCAGGGAACACTTTGTGTTTGCTTGTTTCCGACTGCTCGTTACAATCTTTGCTTGCCCGTGTTTGGCACCTACTGCACTTGAATTTTTCAAGTCAGTTTCCATCCAATAGGCATCTTTCATGCTTCCTTCCAGTCTCATTCCAGCCATCAACGCTGCCTCTTCGATGACAACTGGGGTTCCTTTCATCTCCATCACGAGTATCGTATGAAGTACACACAGAGACACGGATTTGTGGAGAGATGTTTAGGAGGTACAGTAAGAAGAATTACTTAAGTTTTATACATTGTAAGAGGGTGACTCCACAATATAAAAGACAAGACTTTGATTTATTTGGGAGGGAATCCTGGTAAAGAAGTGAGCTTGATAGTTCATCTGAAGACATTCATAGAGTTTTGGGTAATTCATGTAAATGCAAGTAGAGACTTCACTCCATTTGGGTCTGCATCTAAGATAAGAGGTGCATAATAGAAATGTAAGTTTGTGTACTTGATATCAAGTGGATAGCTGAAAGTGGGCATGCCCAAGAAGTCCCCAGCTGGAGGAGAAAGTGAAAGGGGAAGGGAGCTAAATCTGAGCCTGAAAAAGCTATAGTGTTTAATGGTGTGGTTCTTCAAGTTTAGCCCTTGGGCCAACAGTGTAATAACCATCTGGAAATCTGACAGAGGGCCAAAAATATCCCACTACATCTAAAACTCTGAAATGGGGCTCAGTATCATGCCCAGTGATTGGTCTTCAGGGATTTTTAATGCACATTTGAGTATGAGAATCACCATTGATAAGAGGAAACAGAAGGGTGCAGGAGGATGCAGAAGGATGCAGGAGCATTCAGAGAGATGCAAGAGGATTCAGAAAGATGCAGAGAGATGCAGGGGGTATGCAGAAAGGTTCAGGAGGATGCAGGAGGATTCAGAAGGATGTAGAGAGATGCAGGAGGATGCAGGGGGATGCAGAAAGATGCAGGAGCATGCAGAGAGATGCATGAGGATGCAGAAAGATGCAGGAGCATGCAGAGAGATGCAAGGGGTATGCAGAAAGGTGCAGGAGGATGTGGGAGGATTCAGAAGGATGCAGGGGGTTGTATCTTTAAAGATGGTTGAGATTGCACTGCCAGGCTAAGGACAAAAAGGGGGCCAGAGAATGTGGTCCGTTCGAGTCAGAGGAGACACAGTCGAAGAGAAACCATGCCAAATGTTGATGACAGGAAGCTCAGAGGAGAAGGGGTCACTTTTGACTTTAGTGAGATCTGTGAGATGAAAGCAGACTGGAGTGTACCAAGGAGTAGGAGGAGAAGGGAGCAAGTGCAAGCAACCCATCCAGTCTGAACAAGCCAAGGATCTGGAGGAGAATGTGGGCGTGAATTTGAACATATTGGTATTAAGTGCATTTTTAAATGGTGACTGAAAAGATCAGAGTGAGATGGATACAGAGGGGGCAGATATGATAAATCAACAGACAGTGTTTTTATTTTTTGCTTTTATTATCATTGCTGTTGTTACTAAGTGTTTTTCAAGAAAGGATTTCTTTGTGTAGCCCTGGCTGCCCTAAAACTAGCTCTGTAGACCAGGAAGGCTGGCCTCAATCTCACAGAGATTCACCTGCCTCTGCCTCTTGATGTGGGTTTAAAGGCATGCGCCATCATTGCCTGGCCAAGAGCATAGTTTTTAAGAAGATAAAACCATGAGCTACAAAGTTCACATGCAACCACCACCTTCAGAATGACTTCTGTGCTACAGTATCAAGTATGAGCACAGCATCTCAATTTATATCAGTCTTCCCATTTGCTCCAGTACATGGACTGGATTTTCTTTTAAATGAGTTCCTTAATAATATGACAAACTAGTCCTTCAGCATGGTGTCAGGAAGTTTTGCATCTCTGTGACAATGTATCTAGCAGTGACAATTTAGGGGAGTAAACATTTATCTTAGCTCCTGGCTTCAGCCGCTTTCCATCCACCCTAGTGGGGAAGGCATGGATAAATTGCAGTATTTAAGTTTCAGAAAAAAAAAGAACAATAATTAGCATCCAGATCCTAAACCATGGGTGTAACTGTGTATGTAGTTGGCAACATGCCATTCTGTGTCGACCTTAGAGTTCTAACTCAGAATTATGACAATGTAGTAACATATTAGCTTCATTCTTCTAAGTAAGAATTGGTGATAACTTGATTACCCATTGTACTGATACCTTGTTTCATTTATTGAAAAAGTTAGAGAGCTAGAAGAAATGGGTTTATATATCGATTCTGTCATTTTTCTCTACATATGTGGCAGCGGGCTAGCTTTTGATTTCCACTGATTATCTCCTTTGTATCTGTAAAAGGAAGGAAACATGTCTCACAGCAGTATTGGAACGGTGAGATAAGAAATGTACATAAAGGGGTAAAAAGCTGTAAACCATCAGGCTAAACTAGCTTTTTAATCTACAAAAATACACATACTTTAACAATTTATAAGAATCAACAAAATGGTTTAAAAATCTGAGACATCTGAGGAGTATTTTGTGGAAAATACAGCAAATTATAGACACAGTTACAAATTACAGAAGGCCAAAGATAATTCTTACCCCATCGGCAATCTGAAATCAATAATTAATGCCTCAATATTATCTACAATCCTGTTTTTCCTCATGCTCTTTCCCTGAGTTTAAATTATTTTTATTTTAGTACAAATAAAATATAGCAATAAAAATAGCAATTCTAGGCCCCTGTCTGTTTTTGTGTGTATAGCATACTTGTAATTTCTATAACTTTTTATCTCCTGGTGAAAGCCAATTTAGACTGTGGAGTCATTCATTTCATGTGCCAATGAGTAGATTGAGCTCAGTCACGAAATACTTGCCTTGCAAGCGCTGAGGACCTACATCCTTAGCATTTCTTAAAAAGATGGGTGTGGTGGTATGTGCTTATAATGTCACCAGGAATGCGGAGCTTAGACATCCCTAAATTCCACTGGCCAGCCTAGCTTCCTGGGTGAGTACAAGGCCAATAGGGATCTTGTCTCAAAAACAAGGTATAGATAGTGTCTGAGGAACCACCACAGCTGAGATTATCCTCTGGCCTCCACTTATATGCACCTACACACACACACACACACACACACACACACACAGAGAGAGAGAGAGAGAGAGAGAGAGAGAGAGAGAGAGAGAGAGAGAGAAAGAGATTTTAAAAAGTAAACTGATTCATACAGCTGGTCTACCAAAATCACATAAATCTCCTCCCATTTTCTTTGTTTTCTTTTTACCTTTTAGGTTTTAGAAAAATGTGGCTGAAACCTAGTATTCTGTCATAGAAGCCCACGGAGACAAATGGAAACATGGTTTGTCTATTTGTATCAACGAACAAGGACAGATCACACATATCTATAAAGCTGATCAACTAGCATTTTTTGTCCACTTCCAATTCCTGTGTTCAGCCCGTCGAGTCCTGTTCAGGTGGGGGCTCAACAAGGTCCTAGTCACTCCTGTGTGTGAAAAGGGACCTCTGAGTCCTCTCTGTGTCATGTGTGCTCTGCAGGCTTTGCTAGTGGACGTCCCTCCTGGGCTGTATGGCCATTTATTTTCATTACTTACATCCACTTTACATCAAACTATTAAGAGAGGAAATTGTGCTCTTTTCCATATTAACTGTCTGAAGTCTGGACTCATCTATCCATCAAGAAATAAGCTATTTCACTGGTGGCTGCCGAAAAGGTCCAGAGAAAATCCACCAAGTCTGTCTGCTGCACCACTGAGATTTTCTAAATCAAACTTGTCAGGATATCAACAAACATGAACTAATTTTCAGTAACTATTCTGTTCCTTAAAAATTCTTGCTCTGAGAATTCTCAGCTTATGTTTTCCTCTGCTTTTGTTATGGAAAACATCTCTCAACAACAATACAAATCATGGCCCCATAGCTGGAGTGGGAGGAAATAGGATATTAAAATGCTGTGTATAATGAAGGGAAGAAGTTAGGTACAGTGTTGGCAACAATGATGCAGGTCCCCCCCCCTCGGATATAAAATAGGAATAAAATTAAGCAAACTAGCTTAGTTTCCTGTTAATGTTGCCTCCTGGTTCCAAATTCACAATGCTTTGACTTCTCCTTTATGTCTTTCCATCTTCCTGAAGACTGCAGCTGCCAAGTCCTTGACTGTGTATTGTACAGAGAAAGCACACCTTCCCATGGAAAAGCCTGAACTAATGTTTACCTAGAAAGGAAGACAAACCCTCATCGTTACAGTACGATCAGTGATGGGTGATCATAGAATAACTCTACCTTCTCTGTTTTCTTCTTCCCCTTCTTCTAGAACATACGTAACATCGCAGGGGCTGGAAAACCCATGTCCTGTCTCCCTCTGCATAGGCATGGGTGTGCCATGTGTTGTTCTTTTCAGTTAGTACAGGCAGGTATTATTGGCCAGCAGGTACCAGGAGCGGTGCTTCTGGACCACACCCCCAGACAAATGGATGCTGTCACAGCCAGAGAGACAGAAATCCCAGGTTATCAGACTCCATTTTTGCCCAGCATCACATGCTTCTTAACACTGATTTTCAGCCATATGGAGTTTCTTTTTTTCTACCTTTCCCCCAAATGTTTTAAATTGGAATAGAATTATGTAAGTTTCCTCCTCCTTTTCCTCCCTTCAGTTTCTCCCAGCTGCCTTCTCTCAAACCCCTCCCATAGTCACCTCCACTGTCAAGGTGATAGCTTCACTTTTTTGGCTATATTTATTATATATACGTGTGTGTGTGTGTGTGTGTGTGTGTGTGTGTAGATATACAACACACACATCTTGTTGAGTCCATTTTTATGTACATGGCTGACCACTTTGCTTTAGACAACCAATAAGAAGCTCATCCCTAGCAAAGGCTAATTCTTGGTTGCCTATGGTTCTTTGCCTAGGGGTCAGACTCCATAAAATTTCCCCCTCTTTGTGTTAACATGTTAGCATGCCCATTGGCACTCTTCTGTTTTTGTTTATGTAGTCATTTCTAAAAGAGACTGTCTCACATCATACGTCTTGATATTCTTGGTCTTACAATATTTCCACCACTTCCACTTCAGTTATACATAAGATATAAGCATACATATTGCACACACACACAAATGCACACACATGCACACATACACAGACAGTGCTCCCCACAAGAACCATAGACTAACAAAGACCCATGAACCTGATGTGAGAAATCTTTCAAATGCTTGGTCAGGGTAGTCCAATGATTTCCACAAAAATATAGTTTATTGCCTCTTAGGTGTTGAGGGTGGACCATTTTGCTGAAGACACCACACACTTAGAACACAGGACTCTGATGACTTAAACTGGATCTGACCTAAAATGGTCCTATCCTGCAGCATCTATGACCCATGACATTGATCAGTATGGCAAGATATGCATAAGAGCACACTAAGTGGCACTCCTGCATGACAATGAATAGGTGTCTAATTGAAATCAAGGCCAACTCAACAAGATGGAAATCGTGCCTGGTACTCGAGACCTATAGTGAGGTCATAGACCTTAGAAAAGAAGTTTTATCTCCATTTTGCTAGACCAGAATAATTTCTTCCTACATTCTAAATCCTACCTTGCACCCGCAGATAAGTGTAGCTACCACCCATCATCAAATTCTCTCTCTACAGAAGATGGGGATCATCACAGAAAACCACAAATGAATCCAATGATGGGTAGTCCAGTTCCAGTGGGTACAACCACATGGGGTTTCATTTGCTGTGATTTCATTTGGCTATCTGGGATCTGCAAGAATTCAGGTGGTGTTGGTGTTGGTGGTGTGTGGTTGGGGCGCAAAAGACCAGCTGTTGTCCCTGAATTCATGCTCCAAGGCAGTGTCTATTTGGAAGGGGGCAGAGAGGTGATAAAAGAGAGACTCACACTTTATGTAGGGGGTCAGATTCTGTTATTCCTCCAATTCTTTCTTCCTGCCACTCCAGTATGTTTTTTTCCTCTTCCTCTTTTTCTTGGATACCTTCTACTTAGGCTCTTCTCAGTTTAGACATTCTAAGAAGAATTCTTTCCCCACATCCTTCTATCTATGCTGGATGTTTGTTTTCTAGATCTCTATTGTCCTATCCATCATTATAGGCTGTAATAACCTGGTCCCTTTACTAAAAGCAGCCATATCTGTCTGGGATTCCTGGTGCCAGGCGGACCTCCTGAATCATAATAATGATGTAAAGTTGCTGTTAATTGGATGAATGGATGATGAATGAATTCAGCAATGCTTACATCATGTTGGTGCATTCAGAGTAGAGTTCCATCCATTGAGGCCACGTCCCCAATAAACCATTAGAGCAAAATGTCAAGGCAGGATATACGACTTTTATTTGGGGTTTGAGTATTGCTTATGAGGCCTTAAAATATGGCTGTAAAGATTATTTTTAGTAGACTGGTTAAACATATCCTCACATATACCCTGACTTAATTATTAGTAATAAAAGAAGAAAAACTACACACACGATGGTGCCAGCTGATAACTACGCAATTTCGTACAAAGTAATTTTGGTCACAGGCAAGAGTTTGGAACCGAGAACAGTGGTGGTTTTGTTTTTTGAAATCTGAAGTAAGTAGTTGGATACAAGATTAAAGATGGCATAGTAGTTATCCTGTCAGTTATGTGCAATAAATGTCAGGAAGAGGTGCTCTAGAAGAGTCCTAAGAAGCCAGAGAAAAGGAAGTTTCTTCTGATGACAAAGTTCAGAGATTACTGTAATTAAGATGATTGAAAATAATTGTTTATGAAGCCAAGAGAAGCTGAGAATTGTGACTCTGAGCTTTCTAAGATGATACCTAGTAAAGGCTGTACATACATCATCACCTTTATTTTGACAGTTTGTCATGCTCATATAATTTATAGGAAGGGGAACCTTCATTTCCCCTTAGTGCACCTATGGGTTTGAGACTCAGGTGTGCTAGTGTCATTAGCTGTGCATACTCTTAACACTTTGCTTTCTCCACTGCTATGAATTTGGTTTTCTACCTTCTGTATTTTCCCACGGCTTGCTGAGCTATTCTCTTCTTGGCTCTTGCTTTATTCTAGTCTCTTTATCCTCAGTAAATCTGCTTCATCTATTGAAGCAATCATGGGAAACTGGGGTTGGCCAACTCTTTCTATAAAGGGATAGAAACATTGTAAATATTTTAGACTTCCAGACCACCTAATACATGTTCCAAATATTCAGCTAGGATTTTACAGGACACAGACAGCTATAGACAATGAATAAATGAATGGATGTGACTGTGTTCCAGTAAAACATTTTTATGGGCAATGAACTTCATACAATGTTCATGTGTTCTGAAATATCATTCTCTGTATTGTTTATTCCAAACCAGGAGTGGGTCGACTTTGGCTTGCAGTTCAGCTTACTAATGAATTTGTATGAATTTGACTGGAACTTATTTTTGTTACACTTGGGTTATTACTTGATCTGCTGTGACTACTCAAGGCTTAAGCTACATAAAGCTGACTGGTTATTCAATATCAGATGATTAGCCCTGAAAACATACCACACCATATACAAACATATATATAACAACATTTTTAAAAATAAGCAATGAATTTGAAAGAGAATACGGAGAGGCATAAGAGTTTGGAGAGATTAAAGGGAAGGGGGAAATGATATCATTTTCTTATAATATCTAATTTGAAAGACAATGCTAGGGAGAAGAGAAGCTGGCACATGTATTCCTTGGGGTTTGCATTGGTATACCCAGCGTAAAATTACGAATGCTCTGAGGAGGAAGAGGAAACTGTGAGAAGTTAACTTTTAAAAATATTTTATTTTAGCTGGTGTGGGCTCCAATATCCAGCAGCCTGAGGATGCCATGCAACTTAGTAGCTGAAAGCTAACAATTTAGAAAAACAATAGATAAGGGTTTGGCTCCAGCCTTCCTTTTCACTTGTAGATTGCTTGATGAGAAGTCACTAACTCCAAGGCTGGTAAAGGAATGCAGGTGTGTGTGGGCTGTGAGGAAGTCCCCGGAAAAAGAATGTGAATTGAGAATTCCTGAGGGTGGAGGAGCATTTTGCAGAGAGGATTCAGAGCATATTGGCTTGGGGGGAAGGGACAATAAACGCAAGGTCACGCTGTAAAGGACAGAGAAAGGCCTTTGAACCGTGATGGTGTGAAAGCCTGTTTCTTCCTCACGCCTCCAGGAACACATTGGGGGAAAAACACCAGTTTCTATGTCAGGGCGACGGTCCCCGACAAGCTGGTCTGTGGTGGAGCACACCTTTAATCCCAGCACTTGGAAGGCAGAGCCAGGTGGATCTCTGGGTTCCAGGCCAGCCTCATCTACAGAGCAAGTTCCAGGACAGCCAGGGCTACACAGAGAAACTTTGTCTCAAAAAACCAAAAGAATTTAAATTTTTAAATGTTAATAGACTTTAGTTACATATTTTTGTCTATCAGAGGTGTAGATTTTGTTACAGCTCTCTTTACAAAGTAGATTGGCAACCTAGAAACAATAGTTGAATAGAAAAGGTAACTTCTAATGGTATCTGTCCTTTGCTATTTTAGCTTATGAAGAAAACAATGTCTTGTCCTGTTGGTCTATTTTGTTTCCTCACTCCAGTTCACTTGCTCCTCACTTCCTGGTTTTCATCGGGATTCTGGAATTCTAGTTTACCACGTCTCTACTAGTCTGAAAGGCAAAGTTTTAGATATGTTCCTGTTTTAGATATGTTCCTTTCCTTGTCCAGAGCACCCACTCTGCTTTAATGCACCTGATAAAATGCACATTCTCTCTCCAATAGAATTCTAACATTGTCTCCTCTCCTGACCCTTTCCTTCAATTTCACTTTGCAGTGTGTTATCTCTTGTAGAAATTGAGCTCCCATCAGCAGTCAGAAAAAGCCCCATCTGTGTTTACTGCAATGTTGACTGATAGGAAGCTCAAAATTTGCTTCTTGTGGAACTGATTCAACTCTGGTGAAATAGGGCAGGGAGGGAGCATGAGATCAAGGGACCCTTTAGGGTCCTCTGGTTGAAAAGAAACAAAGTTCAAGCCTCAAAACACAAACAAGAGGGGGTGGAGTCAATACACATGGAAAAATAAAACGCCTCAAAATCACAGGACACCAGGGAATGTGAAGGAACACAAGAAGGACAGATGTTCCGAGTACTTACAAAATACATGCTCAGATGCCCAGCTATGCTGTGTTTAGGCTTTGGCTTTCCATTCCATTTTAGAATGAGAGAGAGAGAGAGAGAGAGAGAGAGAGAG
>JAQHUG010000178.1:1854175-1871591 GCA_028555095.1 Dicrostonyx torquatus
AGGGCAGGTTATCCTGCCCCATCTTAAGGAAGCAGGGGGAAGGCGGTGGGATAGTGGGGGAGTGGGAGAGCTGGGAACAAGGGGAGTAAATGTAAATTTTTCGTTTAACAATAAAAAAAAGAACCATAGTGGATGGTTTTTGATGAATTGTTACTGCTATTTTCTAAAGCCCAAAGTAGAATGATTTTCTGTAAAATTTGCCTTTATCCAAGAGGAAAGAGGAAAGAAAAATAACTTCATCAGAGATAAAAAAAAAATATTGATCTCTAAGTATTTCAAACAAAAAAGTGCCTTCAAGATTAGAATAAAGAAGAAATTTAAGGAAAAAGATAACAAATGACATGAGATCTAAAATGATAAGATTCAGGGGAAAAAATTCTTACGCAAATATCCTTAGAGTATGTTGGACAATGAAAGTTACAACAGCTTTGGATGGGAGCCAATTACTGAGACGAACAATGGAAGTGGATTCTTAGAATAATACACTAAGTGGCTTCATCTGTCAGGACGCACTTTAAAAAGCCAGAACATGGCAAGGGGACTCACCAGAGAACAGATGGATACATTGACAAAACCACACGGAAGAGTATACGGAAACCCCAGGGTTTTGTGTAAGAACATAAACACCCTTCCAGTATGTGATCTAGCACAGGAAAGGATTTCTCAGGAAATTCACGAGTCTCCGCGAGTCTCCAGACACACTATTCACACTCACACTGGTGTGTGATTTCCAGAACGTGCCCTAGAATTGTCGTCTCGATATTAGTGTGAAGCAGACAGGAAGTACAAGCATAGACACAAATAACACATTCTCTTCACACAGGAATCTGGGGAAGGCACCTACAGCTGTAATCCAAAGATCAGAAAGTCAGGAATAAGATGCATATATAAATTGTCTCAAACTCCTATAGTAGCAGATCAATGGACTATGCATCATGACAGATCACTGGTTAAAAAGCAGCATCCATTGCCATGGGACAATGTGCATCAGAAATGGGGTGGGGGTAGGGGTAGGGAAGAAGGAAGGTGAGGGGCCGCTCTCCCATGAGAGCAGGACCAACTCTGCTGCTGCTGTGTCCAGCGAGGGGCAGGACCATCCATCTTTCAGTTTATTTTTGTTTCTCAAATTTCATGTGAACACATAAATTAATTAATACAGGTTAAGTTGCATCAAAAATCTTAAATGCAGGGACGTCTAAATATTAAGTCTTAAGTTTCATAATTTCTTCAGCTATAAGAAAGATAGAATGGAGTTTGAGAGTATCCACTATAAGTTTGGTGCGTTTCACGTTTTGGTGTGTTTCATGTGTGAGTATATATACATATTAATACCGTACATGTATTTTTATGTGTTTGTACTATGTAAGCATAATTGTGCTGTATGTATTTTTGCTTTGCTTATATGTCTATATCTTACAATTACAAACATAGTTCCTAGGAAAATAATACAATTAGCCTCTTGTGCTCTCTCTCTGTCTTTCTGTCTCTTTCTCTCTCTGTGGTTATCACTAATTGTAACTAAGGAAGATATAGGCAAATGTCTGTGTCTCTGAGTGCCATTTACAGTGGATTAATAACTAATTACTAACTAATAACTAATAAGACGTGTACTTTTTGTTTGTTTTTCAAGAAAGGGTTTCTCTGTGTTGTCCTGGATGTCCTGGAACTCATTCTGTAGACCAAGCTGGCCTTGAACTCAGAGATCTGCCTGCCTCTGCCTCCTGAGTGCTGGTATTAAAGGTGTATGTCACCATTACCTGGCTGTACTTTTTTTTTTTTTAAAGATAATTCTCTAATGTCAGCTACTTCTACTTTCCACAGTTCTTTGGCTCTTATCTATAGATTGTCTTTCCCATTTTCTTATTTTTCTCTTGTATCACAGGAACTCTAGTTTAATATAAAATGCTTGATCTTTGCAAGGTACCAGTTTGCCCTTTAGTTACCCCTCCTCTTTATGCAGCAATAAAAGAGAATACAACCACAGTGAGCTAATTTTTACCCAATTTCCTTCTCCAAGGGAAAGACAAGGGACTGTAGTTTGACCTCAATAAAACAAAATGGATTTGTAATAATGGCCTACTAGAGAAAAATCCATTAAAGTCATTTCAGATTATGAAAAAAAATTGTTGCGATTTTCAGAGCATATTAAAGCTTTTAATATAAATTTAATTTTCTTATTGCTGAAATAAAATTAAAGCGCAATTCTTTTCTCATTTTCTGTTTGGAAAAAAAATACAAAGGTTTGGGTTAACCACCCCACTGAGTGCAATTTACATGGACATAGTGAACCATCTCAAGATTAGCACAATTTACATAGATTCATTGGGAGTCATTTGTTATTAGCACTTTGTGAGCCTAGGGAAGTAGTATGGAAAAGAAAAAAAATGGGTTCAGAAATAACGATTCCCAGATCTTTCAGATAAAAGCAAGCAAGTAAACAGACATACTAGCAAATTCTGCTAACTTTCTAAATACTAGTTTTTTAAAAAATAGTATTGATGTTTTGCCTGCGTGTTTCTACATTATATGTGAGAGTGTTGGAGCCACTGAAACTGGAGTTACAGGCAGCTGTAAGCTGCCATGTGGAGGATAATGGGAATTAAACCCAGGTCTTCTAGAAGACCAGCTGATGCTCTCAACTGCTAAGTCATCTTTCCAAGCCAAATTCTGGTAGATTTTTGTAGGAGAGGACAACAAAATGTCTTGAGCAATACTTTGCGGCTGTGGTAGCTGAGGCAGCTATCTTCTCCCTGCCCCAAAGCATAAAAGTTTATTTTTACCAGTAGCTTTTTAAAAATGCTTCCTACATCACTTTCTTCCTTCCTCTTTCTCCTCAAGTCCCTCCCATGCTCCCCACTCTCAAATTAATAGCTTCATTTTGTTTGAATATCATTGTTACATACGTATATGTATAAATACATGCACACATATGCACAAATATCAAAATACAACCTGCTGAGTCCTTTGTGATGTTTGCACTCTGCACTGGACAACCCATTAGGGCCTCATCCTGGGGAGAGGCTAATTTTTCTTTTCACAGCAGTCACTACTTAACTGTAGTTCTTGTCGTGGTCTTATTTATGGAGCCATTTCTAAAAGAGACTGTTTCAAAAGAGGCCTCCTGGTGTTCTGGGTCTCACAATCTTTCTGCCCCCTCTTCCACGATGTTCTCCAAGTCACAGATGAAGCCCTGATACAGATGGCCATGTTGGGGTGGGGATGTAGCAGTGAGTCATGCTGGGCTAGCAAAGTGGTAGCAGGGGAAGCTTTTTCTCATGTCTAAGAATTCACTAATGCTGGGAAATTGACTAGGTTTTCAGTACCAGGCATCATTTTCCTCCTGTTCAGTGGGCCTTAAGACCAGTTAGGTGGTTTTTGGTTACCACCACCACGGTGCCACCTATTGTACTTTTATGCTGGTCACTGTGGTTCACAGGTGTTGCAGCAACTCTTGCATTGATCCTCTACTCCTGCTGTTAATGATCTATTACTATTCAGAAGCAACTGGAGCAAGTTATGAAGTAACACATATCATTAGGGGATTGCTTACACTTTCAGAGGGTTAGTTCATGACTGTCAAGGTGGGGAACATGGCAGCAGCAGACAGGCAGGCACAGTATTGGAGCAGTAGCTGGGAGTTCACATCTGATCCAAAGTTTCAGGCAGAGAGAGAACAAGATTGGGCCTCGTATGAGCTTTTGAAATGTCAAAGCCCAGCGAAGTGACAGACTTTCTTGAACAAGGCCACACCCACTCTAACAAGGCTATGCCCCTTCATCCTTTTTAAAATGTTCCGCCAAATGGAGACCAATCATTCAAATACATGAACCTATGTGGGTCTTTCCCATCCTAATCACTACAGTTCCTGTATACTGGTTTCTGTGGTTACTTCCTGTTGTATACTCACATCTGAGGCTTTGGAACTAAGAACTCCAGATGAGAGAGACCATGTGGTGTTTACTACCTCATTCAATATGCTCTTTTCTAGGTCCACCCTTTACCTATAAATTTTATGATTTCATTTTTCTTTATAGCATTCCATTGTATATAGTAGTTCATTCCATTTCCTTACCCATTCATCTGCTGAAGGACATTTAGGTTGTTTCCACTTTAGAGAAAGTGTAGAGAGAGACTGTGCTTTCACTTCTTGACGACCCAGAGCCAAATAATCACACAGAGGCTAGATTAATTACAATACTGTTTGGCCACTGGCTCAGGCTTATTATTAACTAGCTCTTATAACTCAACCCATAATTCTTATTTATGTTTAGCCACGTGGCTTGATACCTTTTGTCAGTAAGGCATTCTCATCTTGCTTCCTCTACATCTTGCTTGTAATTAAATCTCTTCGCCTTTCTCTTAGTCTGGTTGCCCCACCTATACTTCCTGCCTAGCTACTGACCAATTAGTGTTTTATTAAACCAATGCAAGTGGCAAATCTTTATAGTGTACAAAGCATTATCCCACAGCAGTTCCTCCCACCCCTTTTATTTTTCAAAACAAGACCCTGAATATTTCTCCTTTGGTTAGCTTTTTTTCTGACCATTATCAATAACAACTTGTAACACACTAAACAAAGACAAACATTCATAACCCTTTTTTTTGGGGAATGTGGACATAGTTTTCTAGGTTACTTCCTGCTGATTGGAGGCACTGATAATCTTATGGGAGACCCAAAGAAAATTTAGGTTTATGGTCAAATTCAAACTGGAGTATTCTGTGAAGCTCGATCATGTCAGACAGCAAACATGAGGCTGTTCTGGATGCAGAACTCAGAAGAAACTGCAACAGAGTTGTTCTGAAATGTTGGCTAATCTGGGCCATCTGTTTCCATTGGAGATTTTTTAGAGGGTCTTCCTCTATCAAACCTTGTTTTTCTTAACTCAGAATGAATCCACAGCCTCTCATTTCTGGTATAAATAAAAGCAAAACCTTTTCTACAAAGTAACATATCTTTTGACTTAAATTTTGATGTCAGGGCATTTTCAAAATATCTGGGTTGGATTAATCTAGCAGCATTTATAAGAAAACGTCTTTTAGTAGCTGTTGCTTCTCTTCAACAATCAAACAATTCAAAGACAACACAATACCATACAGTATTCAGATTCTCATTGTATTTTCCATCTTTATGTGGCTTTTTAAACTCTATTTCTTTTATTTTTATTTTTAATTTTTGGTGTTTTGAGACAAGGTTTCTCTGTGTATCTTTGGCTTCCTGAAACTCATTCTGTAGACATGACTGTCCTTGAACTCTGGATATCCTCCTGCCTCTGCCTCCTAAGTGCTGGGATTAAAGGTGTGTGCTGCCACTGACCAGAAGCCTATATATATATATATATATATATATATATATATATATATATATTTAAACACACTGTAAACCATTTAGAGGCTTTTTTCGGTCTGAATCTGCCTTTATTATATATCTCTCTTTTTCTGGCTACATGAGTCTTTAGTTAGCTAAGTAATATTGCTAGGATTAAAGCCACAACTTTGGTGTTGTGGATCTTCCCCACTATTTGGCTTCCTGAGAGTATAACTTCATGGTGGAGGTACTGGCAGAAGCCATGATTTTTATCACAACTCTACGAACTGTCTATGTTCATGCCACTACCAAGAAGCCTGCCAGAAGCTGCTTATAAACACCATTTAAGTGTCTGGTGGCAGGACCTCTTAAAAGAGCTGAAAGGTGCCGGGTGGTGGTGGTGCACACCTTTAATCCCAGCACTCGGGAGGCAGAGGCAGGCGGATCTCTGTGAGTTCGAGACCAGCCTGGTCTACAAGAGCTAGTTCCAGGACAGACTCCAAAGCCACAGAGAAACCCTGTCTCGAAAAACCAAAAAAAAAAAAAGTGCTGCAAGGTTTTTACTGCTAACACTGAATCAGAAAGCCTCTTTTAAAGGAGTCACACCTCTACTTGCCCCTAGCAAACAGAGCCCACCTGAGACAATGCTGCTACCAAGAAGTAATGCTTGACTTTTTTCTTTTGTGCGTCTAGAATACTTTTTAAAAAGCTTTCAAAGGCTTTATGTAGAAATTCTTGTCAAACAACTAGGTGCCATTTGTAACCCAAGGTTTATGTCCTGCGTGGTCCCACAAACATTCAGCCACAAAAAGCACACAGAGGCTTGTATTAACTATAAACTGTTTGGCCTATTAGCTCAGTCTTACTAATAACTAGCTCTTACAGCTCAAATTAACTCATAATTCTTATCTATGTTTAGCCATGTGACTTGGTGCCTTTTGTCAGTAAGGCTCTCATAATTCTCTTAGTCTGGTTTTCCTACCTATACTTCCTGCCTGGCTACTGGACAAACAGCATTTTATTAAATGAATATGAGTGACAAATCTTTACAGTGTCCACAAGCATTATCCTACAGCAAGGAAGCCTCATTTTCTGTTGGAGACAATGCAAACAGGTGCAGCCACTCTGGAAATCAATGAGGAGAAGTCTTAAAACACACAAAACAAACAAACAAACAAACAAACAAGCAAATAAAATCTCAGAAATGCAAAATAAACTCAAACTGAAGAAATCTTCCATATGACCCAGCTGTACCACTCTTGTCATATAACCAAAGAACTCCTTTATCAAAGATACTTGCTCAGTTAAAGTTTTTTCTACTCACTTGGGGTTAAGGGCTCTTTAGCTCTTTCTCTTGCCTATGAAGATATTTCATGTATTCTTTCATTGCACAGCCAGAACACTTAGAAGGCACAGTCACTGTAATGGCTGTGCTGGATAGTTTTATGTCAACTTGATAAAAACTAAAGCCATCTGAGAGGAGAGAACCTCAGTCAAGATAATGCCCCATAAAATCAGGCTATAGGCAAGCCTGTGGGACATTTTTTTTTAAAATTAGTGGTTGATGAGGGAGGGCCCAGAGTTTTATGGGTGCTGTTATCCCTAGGATGGTCCTGGGGTTTATAAGGAAGCAAGCCATGAGGTACAATCTAGTAAGCAGCACTCCTCTATGGCCTCTGTATCAGCTTCTGCCTCCAAGTTACTGCCCTGCTTGAGTTCCTGTCCTGACTGCTGCAACAATGGACTATGCTGTGGAAGTGTAAGCCAAACAAATCCTTTTCTCCCCAAGATGCTTTGGTCATGGTTTTGCATAGCAGCCATAGTAACCCTAACCAAGGATGCTAGAATTGGACAGAACAAAACAACTTCAGGCAAATGACAAAACTGTGGCTAGCATTTTGTGAAACATAGTGGTTGGGGGAAATTTTTCTATGGATTGAAAAATGAGTAAATACCCGTAATTAAAGCCAGTTTTCATCTGGCTCATTAATGGAGACTGAGAACAGTTATCCTTGATCCAGAAAGTCAACATCTCAGAACAGTAACACGTGGTTCAGGACATGTAGATGTTATAGGAGAAAAGCAGAAATGGGTTAAATATATGTAAGAGTTAGCCAATAAGAAGCTAGAGCTAATGAACCAAGAAGTGATTTAAATAATATAGTTTCTGTGCAATGTGGAAGTGTAAGCGGAATAAATCCCCACCCCCAACTTGCTTTATGGTCATGGTGTTTCATTGCAGCAATAGAAACCCTAAAACAAGCAAATGAGAGAGGAACTTTTTTGACCTACCTGAAGAACTTGATCTTGGATTGAAATTGCAAAGAAGAGTGTCCCTACTCAGTTAAGGGGTAGTGAACATCAGAGGCTGGAAACAGATTTTCAGTGTGTTAGATTTATTGAACATAGAGGGAAGCAAACTCTGGTGGAGAAGAAAGAGAGGCTGGGCTTGGGTGGGTTGGATCCCAGGGAGCGGAACGTGGAGGTTCTGCAGAGGATGCTGGCAGATCCTTTTCTGCTGGGTTTGAATGTGGGGTGGCGACAGAGGCCTGTTTTGCTCTCCCATTATAATGAAAAGCTATTGACACTTATAAGAAGGTAATTGGAGTTAAAGGATCCATTTTAAAAAGATATGATTTGTCTTGGCTTATTTTCTCAGTTCAAGTTAATACTTGTTAGAAAATTAATTATGATATTTTGGATCTTACATGTAGAGAGACATACTAAAGTACCCAAATAGAAACTCCCCAGACATAAAAATAGGGTTGCATTTTCTCTTGATAGCAGAAATGGTGTCCTCTTTTCAGAAGGAACTGGGGTATGAATTGAACATCCAAATACTAAATAGAAATAAAACAGCTATAAGCATCTATATTTCTATAACCATCAATTCCTCACTTTGTCTTTTCCTTATCATTTCAGCTTCATGGAGTGTTATGTCTAAGAAAACACCTTGAGGATGGTGATTTTGTATTCTCAGTGGACCAAAAACTTGAGTTTCATCAAATTATATGAAAATGATGAATGTCTGGGATAATAGATACATCAGGTACCCAGATGTGAACATCATACTAAGATGTTGCACTGCACCCCCAGAAATACAGGAAATTACTATGTGGCAATTAAAACTTTTTTCTTAATAAATAACTAACAGATCAGCTTATTGTTCAGGTTGATTTCTACCCACAGATTAAATTTAGTTGATAGATGTGCAGGAGAGAAGAGGGATCGCATAAGGAGTGAATGATTCCTTGATATTTCGTGGACAAACAAGCTGCCTGAACATCCAGACTGAAGTTATAAACATGGACTGTGATTCAAAGGTTGGCATGACTTCTAATTCTGAAGAGAAAGTACGCTTCATCGGTTTGAGAGTGTCTGTCCTCGGCTGGTATCCGAGACAGCAACTTGGCAAAGTGAAGATTTTCAGCTCTGACACTTGATCTAGTAAGAGGCAGGTGCCGAAGCACCACAACCTGGATGCTGGTGACTAACCAAAGGGAGGCAGACAGTGCTAGGGACTGTCTGGAGTTGGGCACGTGAGCAGGAAGTAACTGTTTTTATGTGTTGTGTAGTGATTTCTCTACTCTCCTTTTCCCTGAAATAACTTATATTTCTATATTCTGATTTCTTCCTCGAGTGTTATTATCACATATGCAAATAGAGTTCTTAAAGTTTTCATGAAAATGACTTTTCAGAACGTCTGTCTCCGCTCCAGAAATGGAAATCTGGTTTTCAAACCTGTGCCATCTGAGAGAAGGAATGTGTCTAAAGTCACCTTTGGATTAGCTGTTAGCGTCTTACTTTTACTCATTAGTTACAGAAGGCTTCCTGGCTGCATTCAAGGTTTTGGATCACTCTCTTTGGTAATACAAAGTGTTGTCAAAGAAAATTCCATCCTCTCCCTTTTAAATCTTGTATTGAGTGTAGACTCATGGGGACGTAGCCTTGCTGAACTGAACAGTATGTTAGAAATTATCTTGTCCAATCTCAGGTTTTTAAAGGCAAGGAATAAGGAGGGGCACCTGAGATAGGGAGAATAGGGGCCCAGTCAGTGAAATACTTGTTGTACAAGCATGAGGGTGAATTTGATCCCCAAACCCAGGTTACAAAAAATAAACAGACATAGTGGCAATCGCTTTGAATAGCAGCGCTGGCCAGATGGAGACAGGCAGAGCCCTCGGGCTCGCTGGCCAGACAGCCTACTCTGTGAATCCCTGGACTCAGGGAGAAACCATGTTTGAAAACTCAAGATGCACAGTGTCTAAATTTAGGACACCAAAGGTTGAGCCCTGATTCCCACAATTACCTCCACACTGATGCCCACATATCAAAACATCCGCCGCCCCCACACACAGAGGAAAAGGAATATAGCATTCTAGTATATATCGCCTAATGGACAGACTTCTGAACCCGAAGCCAGAAGGCTTAATTGGGCTCAATTTATCATCCAATCAGGATCCAGTAGCCCACAATGCCTTTTGTCTACAAGGCAGGGGTGATATTAAAATGATGTCATAATAGCCTCTGACTTCAAGAAGCCAAAGACACTAATCTATAAAATTTAAGCATATTATATACACAGAGAGATTCATTGTCCTGTCCTTTTAATTGTCAATAACTGGAATGAGAAGAAGAATATCTTGGGGTCATCAGAGGTTTTAACAAAATCCTGATGATTCTAAGCCAGAGGGTAGGACTGAGTTTCAGGACTGAGTTACTCTCCCTGTAAGGGAGAGATGGTGGTCTGTCACCTCCTGGCCTGTTGTAGCCCATTTAAGAGGTTACCACCATTGAGTGATTATGTCGGTCTCAGCTTCTGGCCTCTGGCAAATGGCTAGAGTGTGGCTCTCGTCAGTTCTGTGTGTGGACTTTCGCTCAGGGAAAAGATTATTTCACTGTGGAGTGAGTAAGTTTGAGCTTGAATACTGATTGTAGCACCAGCTATTACACTTTGAGCATTTAAATGTGTTTCCGACAGACACCTGTAGCCATTGGCTAGAAGAAACACAGGAACTCTTTCTTTTATCCCTGCCAGAGTTAGCTGTCTGGCATAATTTTAGATAGGGTCCAAAATGTCATATGATATTTTCTAAAACTCTACCAGCTATGAGGAAGAAAACGGTAAAAGCTTTAGAGATCCACTTTATTATAAAGTAATCATACTACCTATATTAGGGCTGAGAATCCACCCTAGGAAGCGAACAGTAGGTTAACACAAAATAGCCCCAATCTGGCAACAACCCAAGTAGCTAGCGATCTGTGAATACAGATCATACAAATACAAAATACAAACCATAATATATTCATACAACAAAATATGCACAGCTATAAAGCGTAATGGAACACTGACCACATTTGAAATAAAATAGGTGAGTCTTAAAATGCTCAAGTGGGAAAATCCATACACAAAAGTGTTTATGCTGTCTGAGAGCATCTATATGAGCTTTAAGAACAGGTGAAGTTAATTTGTATTGGTAGGAGTCAGAACGGTGGCTGTAAGAAGGCTAGAATGCCTACAATTAAAAATACAATTAGGGGCACAGCTGGGATACCCAGACAGGCTTGCTGATCCCTGGGTGAGGAGGAATCTCTTGGGGAGGCAACTTTGGCTTGAAGATCTTAACCCTCCTACCCAGCATTGCGTTGGTCTTGCTGAATGTGCCAGAACACACACAGTGATGACACACCCATCCAAGGTTCCCCCTTTTCTCTGTTTCCTTTCTCATTTTCTCTTGGATAGACCTGCCTCTGTCTGACTGCTCACTCTCTGGCCCTCTATGTATTTTCCCACTTTCTCTCACCAGCGAATACCAATGGCTTCCCTGTATCATTTTGTCACTGTGCTGCTTCTTGATGGACTTGATTAAAAACCCATGTACTGTTTGCACACGTGGGCAGAGAGAAGGAGTCACAAGCAGACACTCTCTTCTGTGCACACTTCATCTTCTCGCTTTCCCAACTAGCTCCCTGCAGGTCTGCAGCGTCTTTAGCATTCAGACACATTGTCAAGATTGTTGAGCATGTTCTAGGCCCTCTCATACACCTTCTTGAACGTAAACATGTAGCAGGCGACAAGAGCCATCTGTAGCTTGAGAACAGATCTAAGCCGTTTTTTATTGTTATGACGCTGCTAAATATCACGCCACAATCAGAACTAAGCATGGGCTGTTTAAATCTTGCTTGATCTCTTTCAGCCAGACACTAACTTTTGAAGTTCTAATGTGCATCTTTATTATTCCCCAGTTTAAATCAGAAAGCGATTTACAGCTTCCTCTATATTTCCACTCTAATGGATAAGCTCATTAACAATCCTTTCCCTTAAAGAAATCAAAGTAAAGATAAAGGCTGAGTGGTTCTCGGCAATGTGCAATAGAGAACCCTCGAGATACTTTGCTTTTTAAGTAAAATATTTGTGACTTTTAATCTAATTTTAGGGAGACTTACTTCTCTGTGTGAATTAAATTAAGAAGATAGTTAGAGGATAAAGGTAGAGTGAGCAGATTATGGTAAGCAGGGCATTAAGGATAATGTGTGAGAGAATTACTCATTAAAAATAATACTTACATGCTCTCTATCCCCACCTCCAGCGGATCACACAGATCTTCTCCTCCTAGTCCTTCCCCTAACTCATCCAATTATCCCAGCCCCCAATTCCAGCAGGCATTCCCTGAGAACCTGTGGGCCACTCCAGCCAGGGAAGCAGTTAACTGCAGATCTTCACCTCCCCCTCCTCTCCCCCAGATCTAATCCTCTAGTCTCATACTCAGCTCTGTAAAGCTCCTGCTGCAGACTCCTCTTCCCCATCACCTCTATCTCCAGTGGGTCACACAGTTCTTCCCCTCCAAACTTCCTTCCCCCAGATCATCACTTTATCCCAGCGCCCCCACCCCCCAGCCCCAGCAGGTATTCCCTGGGAAGCAGGTAGCATAACTGAACCATGACCTCCTCTTTGGCTCTGTATCCAGTCCCCCAGTTTCACCTCCAAATGTCTGCTGACGCCTCCTCCTCTCTGCCCCCATCTTCACCGGACCATGCAGATCTTCTCCAACCCTCCTCCCCACTCATCTTGTTATTCCAGCCCTCAGTTCCAGAAGGTGTCCCTGCTAGAGAAGTAAGCAGGCCTACTTACTTCAGAACGTCACTCTCCCCTCTCTCTTCCATATCCAGCACCCCCAGTCTCATCCCCAGCTCTGTGGCAGACTACCTGTTGTGGCCTCTCCTCACCCTCTGCTCCCATTTGCTGTAGAATATTAGTTTAAGATGTGTTACATTCGCTTATGTTGCAGAATATTTGGTTAATGCAAAGATGTGCTGCATCCTTTTATGTCGCATTTGTTTGTCTCTGTAAAGCTGTGCTATTTTGTCTGCCTAAAACACCTGATTGAGCTAAACCTGGCGGTAGAAATTAAGGAACAACACAGACACACAACAAAGATAAGACCAGATATCAGAACTGCAATTTCCTCAAGACCAGATGCCTAGATACTAGCATAAAACACAATAACAGCTATAAATCTATGTCTCAGAGCCGGGTGGTGGTGGTGCACACCTTTAGTTCCAGCACTTGAGAGGCAGAGGAAAGGGGATCTCTGTGAGTTCAAGGCCAGTCTGGTCTGCAAGAGCTAGTTGCAGGGCAGGTTCCATTACACTCTGTCTTGAAAAACCAAAATAAAATAAAATAGTCTCCAATAGAGCCTAGCAAAGCCACCACTGTTGGTCCTGAGCATTTCAACATAGCTGAAGCACAAGACAAAGACCTGTTTTAAAACAGCCTTTAGGGATGTGATAGAGGCCCTTAAAGAGGAAATGAATAAATCCCTTAAAGAAATCTATGGAAACACAAACAGTGGGTGAAAGGAAAAGAATAAAACTGTGCAAGACCTGAAAGTGGAAATGGAATCAATTAAAAAAAAAAAAAACTCAAACTGAGAAAAAGTTGAAAATGAAAAGTTTAGAACCCCAAACAGGAACCTCAGGAGCAAGTGTCACCAACAGAACACAAAAGATGAAAAAGAGAATCTTGAGCGTTGAATACATGATAGAAGAAATGCATAGCTTGGTAATAAGGAAAAAATACTCAGGAAATCTAAATGACAATGAAGAAGAAAACTCAGGCAAAAAGTATTCAGGAAATCTGGGACACTATGAAAAGGCAAAAATCTAAAAATAATAAAAATAGAGGAAGGAAAAGAAACCAGGTTAAAGGCTAAATATTTTCAACAAAGTCATAGAAGAAAGTTTCTGTAACCTAAAGAAAGAGATGTCGATCAAGATAAAAGAAACATGCAAAATCCTAAATAGACTGGAACAGAAAAGAAGTTCCCCTTGACACATAATGATCACTTTACTAAATGTACAGAACAAAGAAATAATATCAAACACTGCAGTGGAAAAAGGTAAAGTAGCATATAAAGAAAGCTCTATCAGAATAACACCTCACATCTGTGGAGACTCTAAAAGCCAGAAGGACCTGGACAGATGTCCCACAGACTCTAAGAGACCACAGATGCCAGTCGAGGACTGCTATACTCATCAAGACTTTTAATCACAATACATGGAGAAAATAAGAAATTGTATGGTAAAACCGAATTTAAGCAAAATATATCTATAAATCCATCTTAACTGAAAGCAATAAAAAGAAAATTCCAACCTAAAGATGTTAACCACATCCAAGAAAACACAAAGAATATACAATCCGACCATCATAAATGCACACACCTGCACACACACACCCACACACACACCCCACACACAACAACAGCAAAGTAACAGACATCAAGGAACATTGCTCATTGATAGCTCTCAACATCATTGGTCTCAATCCCCTCCCCCCAAAAAAGACACAGACTAGCAGAATGGATTCAAAAGCAGGATCTCCCCTTCGGCTGTGTCAAAGCATAAACACACCTTAACATCAAAGGTTGATAACATCTCAGGATAAAAGGGTCGGAAAAGATTACAGCAAATGGACCTAAGAAGAAAGCTGCTATAGCCATTTTAATACCGGATGAGATAGACTTCAAACCAAAATTACTTAGAAGACATATGGAAGGATACTGCATACTCATCAAAGGAAAAATCTGCCAAGAGGATATTGTAATTTTTAATATCTATGCACCGAACATGAGGACACTCAAGTGTGTAAAAGCAACACTCCTGCAGTTTTAATCACATATTGACCCTCACACACTGACAGTGGAAGATTTAACACCCTTCTCTAGCCAATATCAGGTCTTCCAGACAAATCTAAAAAGAAATGCTGGAGCTAATGGGCATTATAAACCAAATGGACCTAACAGATGTTTACAGAACATTTCACCCAAACACAAAGGACCACACCTCCATCTCAGCACCTCATAAGACATTCTCCCAGACTGACCACAGAGTAGGTCCCAACAGATACGAGAAAATTGACACAACATCCTCCATCTTCTCTGACCATCATGGATTAAAGCTGGATATCAACAAAAAACAGAAACAACAGAAAACTTACAAACTCATGGAAACTGAACAACTCACTAATTAATAAAAAAATGGGTCAAGTCAAAAATTAAAGCCTTTTTAGAATTGAATAAACAATGAAATCACAGCATGCCAAACTTATGGGACTCATGAACACCGTTCTTAGGGGCAAGTGGCACTGAGTAGCTACATAAGAATTGGAGAGCTCTCATACTAGTAATTTAACCGCATACTTGAAAGTTGTTTGATCTATAGTAGTGTCCTGCCCTTCAAGATAGGCCAGAACAACTGTAGCACAAAGCTTATGGGAGTAACCGGCCAATATCCGGTTTGACTTAAGGGTCATTTTATGAGATAGAATCCACATTTGACAGTGCATGGGTGAGCAAGAACCTGACACTAAGAAGCACAGGAACCTAGGGTAAAACCAAATACTACTGTAAAAAAACAAAACAAAGCAAAGCAAAACACAGCAAACCAACAAACAATAACAACAATATATGAAACATAATAATCCGATACTTTTTTTGAGGTAGGGTCTCTGTATGTACCTCTGGTTGCCCTGGAACTCACTATGTAGACCAAGCTGGCCTGGAACACACAGAGACCCTCCTGCCTTTGCCTTCTAAGTGCTGGGATTAAAGGAGTGTGGCACCATGTCTGCCACTTTATGCTATTCTCATAGATCAGTGCCTTGCTCAGTCATCATCAGAGAAGCTTCCTCCTGCAGCAGATGGGAGGAAATGCAGAGACCCAGAGCTAGAGACTATGCAGAGAGTGAGAGTCCTTGTAAACACTAAGCCCTGTGATGGATTTCTCTATTAGATCTCTCCTCTCAAGAATCAGGAAACCCTGTGGAAGAGAAGGAGGAATACACACACACGCATGCACATACACACACATACATACAAATATATATATACACATATTCGCTTTCTTATATATTACACCTTCAAGTTTAGTGTTTTTATGAGATTGCTGAGTATGTGAATGAATGGGTCTTTGTCTATGTATGTTTCTTGTATCTATTTTTGAGCTCTTTTTTATATGTTTTGTATTACTTTGATGTATTAGTTTTGTTTATCTTTATATTTTATCATTGTCCCTTAGAAGCATGTTTGCTTTCTAATGAGAGATAGAAAATGGGTGGGAGGGGCTGTGTAGAGAACTGGGAGGAATAGAGAGAGGGGGAACCATAATCAATATATATTATCTGATAAAAAATAATAGTTTTCAATAAAAGGAAAAAGATGCTAAGGTTTTCAAGTTGTGAGATGGTGCCAACTGAGACCAAAGACTTGGTGAAATCTCAGAAGAATTGGGATAAAGTTTCTACTAAGCGGTGCCTTAAGAAAAATGCAGCAATTCTATGATTAAATAAGAATGACTGGTACTTATGAATATGCATAAAATATTTCTGAAAAGGCACACTTAAAACTACTGGCTGTCTCTACTGGAACAGAGACATAGGCCAGGAATGAAACTCACTTGGCATTCTGTCCCTCTACTTTCTATTTAAAAAAAACATGAATTTATGGCTTTTTAATAAATAGAAATGCCCAAGTAAAATACAGCACACACAATAGGGAATGTAACAGGCCGAAACTGCTGAATTGTGACTTCCAGTAGTAAACAGGTAAGACAGACAAGAGACAGGGCATGCTCCAGTCCCCTTCGGGTGACAGACAGAGGCTCCTATGAGAGAAATAAGAAGGGAGGTTCACTCATGATGCCTTGCATTAAAGAGGGCTTTTTTTGGTACAAATGATGGTTGTAATTTCATAACTGAATCATTTGCTGTCAACTGGTGATTCATCTCTTACTGGATACTCTGGTTAAAATGTCGACAATTCTTAGAATGAATTGCAGAGTTATCAAAAAAAATAAACGCAGCATTTTGGGGAAATCAGCAGACCATTTTTTTTTGTGACTAGCCCTCTCGGGGTAGTGTGATCTCACAGTTTCTCTGAGGATCAGTTTCCGGGGATGGGAGCATGATGAGTACATGCTTTATGAAACTAATGTCTGTTTCTGCTCACAGCTCCATAACCACAGATCGTTTAAAAGGAAGACGCATCACTCATGGAAATGGGCGTTAGAGGAGACTTCCACACTGGGCAGCGGCTTTATTAAATGGTCGGACCATGTGCCATGCCTGTTTGCCTTTGCTAGATGCCACAACGTCCTGTTGATCTTAGAGAACTGATTTGATTTTGATGTAAGATTTGAAAATTCAGCCATGTTATTTTTTGCTTTTCAGTTTCTCTATGAAGGGGAATGGTCTTGGCCAATAAGGCTTATAGCCATGCCCCGCCATTAGCTAATTATTCCGCCCCCCCCCCAATTAGCTGTTAATTAATTAACGGGGCTGAACCACCAGGTCCCAAGAGGTATAAAATGATAGGCCCACGTGGAAAGCACTCTCTCTGTGGATCGCCGGCCTGCCTGCTTCTTCGGAGGAGCTCTGTCCGGTACAGTAACCTGTGTGTATTTTGCCCCTAGTAAACTGTGTGTCTCAAATAAACATCTACACCTGGCACCTGAACAGGGACATTTTAAGACCCCCCCAGCTGGGTGGGGCTATATTTCTCCCCAGGGTGGGGCTCTGTTTAATTTCCTGCCTCACCCCCGAGCCTGCCTCCGCTC
>JAQHUG010000178.1:1878128-1922405 GCA_028555095.1 Dicrostonyx torquatus
CCTAGTAAACTGTGTGTCTCAAATAAACATCTACACCTCACAAGAATCTACATAAAATTTATGGTTTCTTACCTATGAGAAAATTCAACTGGTCCTTCCTCTCCCCCATCCTGTGATACCTCAGTGTGGAAAACCTAGACATAGACTACAGGATACTTCTAGTGACCATAACCATTGTTCTTACCAAAATTGTCTTTAATTGGTTTGTACAATGCTGTCTTGTTATTTCTTCTTATTTTATAGAGTATTTATGAAATTAAGGAGATGATAGATTACATAGGAATTGCTTTGAATTCTTAGAAAACAGTTATGGTCCATGTAATCTATGTGGTAAATTGAATGTTGCCCCACCCCCAAAAGTTACTTCCCTCCAGAACCTATGAGCGAGACCTTGTTTGTGATCTGACACCATCCTGGATTCCTTGGTGGTCCCTAAACTCAACAGCACAGGTTAGGAGAGCTCAGAAATGAGAAAGTCATTTGAAGTGGGAAGCAGGAGCGTCTCTACTAGTAGAGCCAAAAGCCCCAGTTCTTAACCTGTGGGTCACGACCCCACTGGGGTCGAACAATCCTTTAACAGGGGTTGCCTTAGACCATGAGAAATCATGCATATTTACATTACAATTTATAACGGCAGCAAAGTTATAGTTATGAAGTAGCAACCAAATAATTTCTGGTTGGGGTCACCAAACACAACGTGAGGAACTGTATTTAAGGGTCACTGCATCAGTGAGGTTGAGGACCACTACTCACGAGGAAGTAATTCTGTTGACAATATTTCAGACTCTGACCTTCACAACTGTGAGGAAGTAGTCTCTCGCTATAAGCCCCCTGCTAGTGGTGGTTTCTTATGGCAACCCCAGATAATGAACACACTCAGAATCTAAATAGTCATTGTTATTGGACCTAAGTGGTGGGAATAAGGTCAAGAAGACTATTTGAAACATTAGGCACATACTAGCAAAAAGGTGGAGCGATCTGATAGTTTTCAGCTGTAGACAATCACTGCCTTCCTCAATGCCCACCCCTTTCTCAGGAGGTATTTGACAGGGCTTTGAGATGTTTTTGTTGTTCTGAATTAGAGACGGGGAACCACCTACACCTACTCAGTGGGATAAAGATTCCACTGAAGTTTCTTCAGTGCTCAGTGCATTCTCCCCGCAAAGCAAAGTCGTGTCCGATTTACAGTTGAAGGCGCTGAGGCTGAACCCTAATCCATTAGAGAACCTGGCATTGCAAGATGGAAACCTCAGCTGTGCCACGAATGTGTGAGCCAGCGGCTTATCCCAGGCAGTCAACCTTTGGAAGCTTCAATTTTGTCATCTGTAAAACACAGTGATATGACTCCCTGCCAGGATATTATAAGTTCCAACTAGATAATGCTGATGAGAGAATTTCACACGTTTATAAAAAATTCTTTAATAGTAGCAGGATTTCCATCATTATCGTCCTCAGGTTTCCTTGGTGCAAACCAAAGCCACCCTTTGATTTTTAATTAATATTGTAGGAAGTCCATGATAAATGCATTTACTGAGCCACAAGGGACTCACTTTTATACGTTTATGGTTACAATAGCAAATAAAGCAGTTCTCAGAAATTTCATGATGATTCCTGTTTAATGGTGTTCAGTGGCAAAATTACCCAGGAAGCAATAGTAAAGTTTCCCCGGGGACCTCACAGTTTATGTTGGAAAAACAACAAAACCAAACTCAAATTAAGAGTGGGAATTTTAAAGTAACGCAATAATAAAAGCAGAATTGGCAGAATGCAAAATTTGGAATAATTTTATTGCATGTATATTGTTGTACTGGCTTTTGCAGCAACTGTGCGAAGCTACACAGGACCAGGGTTGTCTCCTTTGGCTTAGAATATTAGTGTTCAGAGACAAAAAGGAGCTTATCGGCAAATGGGCATCTTTGTGGACAATTTGGTGCCTGCAGCTGTGTGGGTTTTCTTCTGGGTCTTCTATTCTGTCCCATTGATCTACATGCCTGTTTGATGTGCCACTAATATGCTGATTTTATCATTAGGACTTAAATCTGCTATCGGGACACCTGCATTGTTCATCTTTCCCTGGGAATTACTTTAGTTCTCAAAAATATTCTATGTTTTCCATTTAAGTTTCAGAGTTTTTTTTTTTCTAGTTCTGTGAAGAATAGAATTGGAAGTTTGATGGAATTTCCTTGACTTTGTAAATCACTTTTGGTAACATAGCCCATCCCACTATATTAATTTTGTTGATTCTTGAGCATGGGAACTATTTTCATCTTTTAAGGCCTCATTGTTTTTAATGTGTTAGAATTTTCTTTGTATAAGTCTTCCTACCTCAGTAAGTGTACTATTAGGTATGTTTGAAACCACAGTGAATGACATTGTTCCCTTGATTTATTTCTCAGCATGCTCCTTATTGATACATGGAAAAGCTACTGGTTCTGTGGATTAATTTTGCATCCTGCTACTCTGATAGACCTGTTTATCAATTCTAAGAGATTCCTGATGGAGTCTGTAAAGGTGTCCTGTGTACAGAATCATAGTGTCTGCAAGAGGGTGCCATTCTCTGCACTGTACGTTAGTCTATTAGCCATGTGTTCAGAACAGTGAACTCAATCCCTACTAGCATTCTTGAGAGTCACCTTGTATCTGCAAAGACAATGACAATTGATACATAAAATCATGTGGGCATTTAAATAGCTCTATACACTTGTATCTTGGTTCTGCTTGTGCTCTCTTCCACAGAATCTGGCTTGCTGTGTTTTAATTCTCCTTTTATTCTATGAGTTCTAAATTTCTCATTTCTTCAATGACAGGTTCACAGTTTAATAGTGTGCTCTTCCATCTTTATGAGTTTCTGTATGTTCTATAATTTTCTCTGGTTATTTATTTTTTTCAATGTGATCAGATAGAATACAATGTTATTTTTAATTGTTTCTGATAAACTTTGTTTCTTAAATTGTGGTGGATTTGAGAGACTCATGTGTTTCTTAAAAAGATGTGCATTGTAATTGTTTGGATAGGATCTTATGTAAATGTCTATTAAATTCATTTGATCTACAATGTCATTTAACTTTGATATTTCATTGTTGATCATATTGTTTTCATAACCTATTGCTGTGATAGGTTTAGAACAAGGTATTGAAATGACCTACTTTTGTCTGTTGAGCTTGATTAATGTCTTAATATCTAGTACTGCTTAATTTACAAAATTGGTTGCACTAATGTTCAGCGTATATATGTTAAAAATCTAATATGGTGTCGATGGATTGTTTCTTTCATCAATATGCAGTCATCATCTTATCACTTCTGACAAATTTTGGGTTAGAATCTACTGTCACAATTTCAAATTGCTACATTGCTTGACGTCTACTTCCATTATCTTGGAATATTTTCTTCTAATTCTTTACAGTAATGCTTCAATGTATTTACCAGTATGGTTTTCTTTCTTTCTTTCTTTCTTTCTTTCTTTCTTTTTTTGTAGGCAACAACTAGATGGGTTCAGTTTTTTACTACAATCTGCTAGTCTATATTCTTTGTGGCCATTTTCATCCAGAGTAATTCTTGAAAGCTATGTACTCATTCTTCTCATTCCACTTCATTCTTTTTGGAAGCTTAAACTTTCTTAATCCTTGCTTGCTTGTTTACCATCCTAGTGATTCTTTGCCTTTGGTTGCATCAGTGTGTTTCCCTTTTGCTTCTGTGTATAGTATTCCTCCAAGTATTTTCTATTCTTCCGGATTAATGGTTACGGATCCTTTAGCTCGCATTTATTACAGAGTATTATTGTTTTTCCTTCAATAATGAAAAATAACTTTGTTGTATATTAGAATCTGGCCTGATGCTATCTTTTGGAGTTTGAAATACATTGTTCTTTCACTTCCTGAATTCTTAAAATTTTCTTGATAAATTTGTTCTGATTCTGATGGGGTTATCTTTTCATGACTTTATGTATCTCCATATGATTCAGTTGCTTCTCTTGTAGCTTTCCTTGTTCTGCGTATTTAACAATGTTCTAAATAAAATTTGAGGGCTGGAGAGATGGCTCAGAGGTTAAGAGCACTGGCTGCTCTTCCAGATGTCCTGAGTTCAATTCCCAGCAACCACATGGTGGCTCACACCACCTATAGTGAGATCTTGTGCCCTCTTCTGTCATGCAGGCAGAACCCTGTATACATAATAAATAAATAAATGAACAAATGAATAAATAAATCTTTAAAAAAATAAATAAAATTTGAGATTATATTTCAGTCTTGTCTTCTGGCATTCAGAATGCATCCTTATATTGAGGATATTTCTGGTTTGGTTTTATTGGATATGTCTTCTTTGTCTTTAACCTGAAATTCTCCTTCTATGATTGTGATTCACAGATTTCTTCTTTTAAAAGTGCCTGTATATCTTATATGTTTTACTTATACATTCTTATTATCTTTGTCATTTTCTGAATATTCTAATATACTTTTATTATATTCAAGCCCCAATAACCTGTTGTCCATTTGATCCATTCTATTGATAAAGCTTTCTGTTTGATTTATTGAATTTTTTATTTTGAACAATTCTTTTTTTTTAAATTTATATCGCTTTTATTGAGCTATATATTTTCTTCACTACCTTTTTTTTCTTCTCCCCTACCCTTCTAACCTCTCCCATGGTCCCCATGCTCCCTCCGAATTTACCCAGGAGATCTTGTCTTTTTCTACTTCCCATGTAGATTAGATCTATGTCTATAGAATAGAAAAAGATCTTCACCAACCCTATATTGGACAGAAGGCTGATTTCCAAAATATACAAAGAACTCAAGAAATTGGTCAACAAAAACCAAATAATCGAATAAAAATATGGGGTACAGACCTAAATAGAGAACTCTTAACAGAGGAATCTAAAATGGCTGAAAGACACTTACGGAAATGCTCAACATCTTTAGCCATCAGAGAAATGCAAACCAAAAGAACTCTGAGATTCCATCTTACACCTATAAGAATGTCCAAGATTAAAAAACACTGATGACAACTTATGCTGGAGAGGTTGTGGGGAAAAGGGAACACTCCTCCATTGCTGGTGGGAGTGCAAACTGGTACAGCCTCTTTGGATATCAGTATGTTGATTTCTCAGAAAATTAGAAAACAACCTACCTTAAAACCCAGCAATATCACTTTTGGGTATATACCCAAAGGATGTTCAATCATATCACAAAGACAGGTGCTCAACTATTTTGATAGCATCATTGTTTGTCATAGCCAGAAACTGGAAACATCCTAAATTCCACTGAAGAATGGCTAAGAAAATGTGGTACATTTACACAATGGAGTACTACACTGCAGAAAAATAATGACACCTTGAAATTTGTGGACAAATGGATGGATCTAGAAAGCATCATATTGAGTGAGGCAACCTAGACCCAGAAAGACAAATATCATATGTACTCACTCATAAGTGGCTTTTAGACATAAAGCAGAGAAAAACCATTCTACAATTCATAATCCCAGAGAACCTAGACAACAATGAGGACCCTAAGAGAGACATTTTAAACATTCAATTTAGTTTTTTTTCAATCATTTTTTTTACTCAATTCTTCCATATCCCATGTGGACTCCATAATTTCATCTTGTGATTTGTTTGTGTTTTATTGGGACCTATTCAGGAGTTTATTCATGACCTCTTTGATTTCACCACATATTTTTATATGTGTTTCAATTCTTTGTCTGGGATCTCATTTATTTCACTCTCTTGAAAGCTGCTATTGTTGAATTAATAAGTTTTGGAGAAGACATATTGCCTAGGTTTTTCAAGTTTCCTGTTTTCAATGTTACTGTGTATCTTGAATTAGGTCAGTGGTTAGATTGTTTTATTAGTGTTCTTATTCTCTTTCAGGGGACGAACATTCAGTGTTCAAGTAGGCGAGGCTACAGCAGCTGAAAATGGAGCGCTGTAGTTTGAGTCTTTGCCCATGTGCCAGACTCTGGGCTCAGTCGTCAGTAGCAGTCTGAAAGCCGTCATTATACCAACAGAAACAATCACAGCTGATGAATAAGCCCGGTGTGAAGAATACAGTAACAGTCAATTGAAAATAACCACCCTTTCAACTCCAATATTTTCAGGGAAGGAAATGAACATGAAATGAACATGAAAGTACTGTATATACTAAGGCTCTGAATATGAAGTAAATATGCAAAGTAAGACTAGACAATAGTCTCAGGGTGATAAAGGAAGAAAAAAGAAAAAAGAAGTAAGGCAGTAAATAATAAAAACACAAGGAAGAGACAAGACAACTCTTGATGAAGGAAAAAAGCAAAGAAATATAGTCAGAGAACTTAAGCCATCTCAGTACTTGGCAGACTGAGGCAGGGAGAACCTCATAACTCCAGGTCAGTCTGTGTTCCTTGGGACAGCCTAAGAAGGAATTAAGAAACGAGAAAGAGAGAAAGAAAAAGAAAAGCAAGGAAGAAATGAAGTTGACCCACTAAGCAGACTTATTAAATGAAGGAAGTATGAAAACAAAGGGAAGACAAGGGGGTGAAAGTGCAGCATCTCCACACTGTCTCTCACCAGTACTGTCCCTTGTCTAGCCTCCGGGAGGTCCCTCACAACATCAGGACACACAGTCAGAGCTTGGAGCTGTCTGGCTCCTTCTAGAATACAGCTTAGACCAGCTTTCTACTTCAGGGAAGACTGTAGGATTCGGAACATCTGTCCCTATCTAGAAGTGTGCTACAGACCAGATGTAGGGTACTGGCTTTGGGTTCCTGGAGTGTGTGGCTCAGGGAGGGACTTCAGCATCTCAGGCCAGCAAGTTCTTAAAAATGACTGCTTTGGTCAAGTGCCAGTGAGAGGTTTCTTGGCTCCTGCTCTCTTTTTGTTGATGCAGCTGTTCTCTCTCCTCTCTCTCTCTCTCTCTCCCTCCCTCCCTCCCCCCCCCTCTCTCTCTCCTTTATCTGCTATTGAAAGTGCAGTGTGCAGGGCAGACTCTCTGGGGTTCTTCTCTGTCCTAAGCACTGACTCCAGCCCCCAGCAGCTGCATTCTCTCTCTCCCTGTGTGGAGAATGCTTCCCAACTGGGACTAACCCTTCAAGAATGGACTCTGAACTCTCCTTCTGTTGTGCTACACAGTTTCCCATTCTTCCAGTTACCAATACTCATGTTTTCCTCTGTCACTCCAGTTTAGCTGACCTCCAACCTCACCTCCTTAGTTCTCAAGAGATTCTTGCATGGATGTTGTCCACCATCTCTCAAGGCCTGTCAGCATTTGAAATTGGGTTTCTGATGCAAATCTCTGGCTTCATTAAATAAGAATGATTTTTATTACCTTTAGCAAATACTATAATCAGGCAACAGGACTTGTATCCTTAACTTATTATAGGCCAGGCTCTAAATGAATTGTGGCTTTGAAAGATTTATAATTTCTTCAAATAGGTTATTGAGTTTAAAAAAAAATGTGTCAGAGTTACAATAGCACCGTCGATGGTTGACTTTATATGACAACTTGACAGGGCCATCCGTACCCAGATGTTTGGTCAAACACTAATTCGGGTAGGATTATAAGAGTGTTTTAGAATGAGATTAACATTTGAATTGTAAACCAAGTAAAGCTGATTTTCCTTGCTAATGTTTGCAGTTCTCTTGCAAGCATTTGAAAGCCCAAATAGAACCAGGGAGCTGAGCCCCTCACAATCTAGTAAAAACTCCTCTTGCTTGGCTGCTTGAACGAGGGCACTGTTCTTTCTGTGTTAGGTGGTAAAACTGGCTGTCTTCTTTCTTGGGTCTACCAGCTTTTGAACAAGCCTACAGCTTGCTCAGTGCAAATCTTCCTCTCGCTTAGCCTACGTAATTCTACTATTTCTCTACCATCTGTATACACACACACACACACACACACACACACACACACACACACACACACAGAACCTATATCTGGTTCTGGTTCTGTGGCATCCTCTGTACCCAACTTTGAATATTCCTTTCAGATGCTTACTATTCAAAACCCAGAGTCTCAGGGTTTTCAGGCCCCACCTCAGACTGACTGAATTCGAGTCAGCATTTTGACAAGATCCCCAGGTGAACTGTATGCATATTACATTTGAGAAGTCATTCTTCAGCGTGTTTTGAAGTCTTTGCCTATAATTTGTGTTCCTAGAGTATAAAAGAACCTTATAATTATTTGACATTAATAGTTCAGGAGAGACACAATAGGGAGACTATAGCAAAGGAGTTTTTGGAGAATTTTGCATAGCATTGGGGGAATAATTTTGTAAAGAGGAAAACTTTATATTCCTGAGTTTTCAGTTTTACTCTTGTCTAAATAACAATACATCATAATTGCCATCTGCTTATCCTTTTGTCATAGATTCCTGTAATGCACATTATAAATAAACTTTATGGGGACTGGGAGATAGCTCAGTTCATAAACCGCTTACCTTGCAAGCATGAGAACTTGGGCTCCATCCCCAGAAATGAAAAAATACTGGGTGTTACAGCAATGGGGAGGTCAGAGAAACATGGATCTTGCTGGCCACCCAGCATAGCTGAACGGGTAGCTCCAGGACAAGAGACCCTGTCTCAAAACACAAGATGTACCTTATCAGCAGAGTAACATCCAGGGTTGATGTGTGGCCTCCACATACAAGCACACGTGTATTCATGCACACTTGCAAACACTTGCACACCTATATAAACATATACATACAACCAAACTGGAGATATTTATGGAGCACCTCCATATGGTTTTACATTTCTTTGGAACGGATTGCATAAGTAGCCTCTTTCTGTTTAATTTAGAATGATTCCTGTTGCCTAAACAGGAAGCCGGTTATTTTTGTAATTATTCACTGAGTTTTGTTCTTGTTTATATTCGATGTAGCGAAGACAGACACCAAGGACTGGTGCTCTGTCTCTTTTCGGTACCTTACCTTGTGTCGGAGAATTGTAGGGACATATCCATGGATGATTCATTTGAGTATCCCTGCTTCTTGTTTCTGAGGGAATTACCAAGCCATCATCCCTCCCAAAGTGCCTAGCTGTTGGGCAGCGATGAGGTTGCGGCTATATATCTGCACGTCTAGGACAGGATTTAATTGTGAGAGAAATTGATATCCCATCACACTGAAATTTTATCTTGCTCAAGGGACATTTAGGCTTGGGACATTCGCCAAGAAATGTCAGGAGAGCAGCTGGTGTAGCTGAGGTTGGATCTCTGTCTTAGACAATTGTGCTGCTGGGCTTCTAGGGATGGAGAGGAACTTTAGGTACAAGGAGAGGGACCGCGGGCACTTGTTTAGGACATGCATTACACCCAGAACAGAGGCAATAAAATGCCAATTTAGAGTATTGATTGTAATAGGTAGTATTTGAAATAGCTAAGACATTGCTTTTGGGTAATTATTTCACTTCCCAGATATATTTATATTTTAGAGAAAGCTTTATGAGGTAAGTTGATTTGGGGTTATAGAAGTATCACTTTCATGAGACAGAATAGAATTTTTACTTAAATGAATTATGGGGCCCACATGATTTTTTTTCCAGATTTGAAACTCCCTAGTGGTTAAAAAAAAAGAGAGAAAAAAACTGGCCCAATTTATACATTTGGAATTGGATCAACAATTAGGCTGATTATTCAAAATTTGTATGTTATGGTAAAATTAAAATTAATTACCTGTTCACAAGGACATGATGGAATAAAAAAGATTTCTTTTTAAAGAATAAAGAACCATGAAAGCCCATGGCAGAGTGACAAAGAGGGCTGATACTGAAAAATACTCTTATTCCATGCATTATTAAACTAACTCAACTCTTTCAGAGAAAGCACAAAATTGCTAACTAAAGCCTTTAGCTTTTTAACCTTTACCATCTCAACCATTTAGCTTCATCCACGCCCCTTCAATCTCTTTCTCAATGGGCCGACTATTGTCTGCCTTCAAGCAAGCAGTTTCTTCTCTTTTACTAGAGAATAATAAAACAGAAACTAATTCTATCTCAACCCTGCTATTCCCGCGAGATGCCACTTTGTGTGGCTGAATGCTCTCCTGCCAGAATTATCTTTCTTCTCAAGGTCATTGCTAAACTCTTCCTAATATGACTAAATGTAAGTAAGAGCATCTAGTGGATATTTGGACTCAGATATCTTTGCTTTTCTCCTTGGTGTGAATTACTTAGGTTGATCTTTGGGAGTTCTGGGCCCTCTGATTTTTCCATGACATTTGATAGTTGACTTCACCTCCCGGCTGTTTTCCTCTCCTGGGATTCCACATTATCTCTCTTAGAGTTCTGTTTTGCATTGGTATTTGTTTCCATTCACATGTCACACACTGTGTCACACTTTCCATGTCCTTCCTGATGACTTTTCTTTATTAATCCCACTCTTTCCCTTGTGTGAGGTCATCCGCAAGACTCCCACCAATCTCTAAGAAGTGCAAGATTTCCTTGTCTATCGTGAAACTAATAGTGCTCCCTTAAAAAATAATCTATCTTGTAGTAACCATCAACATAGATGGTGGGGGCAGCGATCTTGAAAAATTCCATCACTAGATTAAGAGGTACAGGCAATTAATGGTAATCGAGAAATGGAGATTTAGTCTTTTTCAGCAATGAGCTCTCCGGTTGGTTATCCAATAACAAGTGGTCAACACTAAACACATGCATATGACATATGCATATGAACAAAACAAAATGTACTCAGCAGGTTATATTTATACAACACATACATGTATATGTAATAATAATAATAAAATAATAATGAAGATGAGGTCTTGAATTTGAGAGAGATTGGGGGCACAGGAGGAGTTGGCTGGGAAGGGTAGGAAGTGTGGAAATGATTTAAATACAGTAAATATATATAAAATTCTAAAAAAGGATTTAAAATTCTAAATTTATGTTAGATATTTCCAATTCAATGTCCCACTCAGTGAAAAGACATAATTTCTAAAATAAACTTTATCAGAAGACATATATCTGCATACTAATAAGGTCATTAAGGAATCAAGATTTTATTGGGAAAATTTTCTAAAACTTGGTTGTATTTACATTCTGAGTTTTTAATGTATTTGATACCACTTCATGTACATGCACACTATAATTTATAGAATGATACTTATTTGCTCTGAGTGATTTCAGCTTATGCATGTTTTCTGATGTAGTTCAGAAGAGTTTTGTAGATGATATACCACGTGGTTACCCTTCCTAAAAGCCCTCACTTCTAATCTTGAGTCAAGGGAAGAACTTTTCTGATATACAATCAAACCTTGAGAATTTAGCCCTTATACAAAAAGCACAAGACAATGAAACAGCAATGTGAAAACCATCACAAATTTTAGTGTACTTGACTGCCATCCAAGACAAACAACTGCCATCTTGGGGAATTTGGCTGTGCCCCACTTCCCTTGCAACACATCATTCCAGTTGAACTTGTTGATGGGTTACACCCAGGTAGGGTGCAGCTGTTTTTCCTGTTGTTTCCTACCACCTGGTAACTCTGTATGTAGTCCAGGGGAGGGACAAGAGTAGATAGGGTCCAAGAGAGACTGAAGAGGGGTCCATCTATGTGGCTACAGGACTCACTTATCCTAGCTGGAAAAGGCTTTTCATGTGCAGCTAGTTAGGGGAGCAACACCCATATCCCTGTAAGTGACCCCTCACCTAGGGTCTGTAAGGAAGCCCAATAAACTCACTGGATCTACCAGAGTGAACTTGGTGGAATCATGCCTCAGTCTGTCATTAGGATTTCAGGTGAAGGGGTCTGCGATCTTTAGTCTTCCCCAGGAAAGGATTTTAGCTGCGTTGACTGATCATTATCCTAGTAAGGACAGGAAGCTGCCTGTCGATCTTTATATAGTAAAGAAGGGAGATAATAGAGAATTTTCTGTATCCTTTTACCACTCCTCAGTACTTGGATGTGCACAGTTTGCTTCTACATGATATACTTGACCACTGCAAAGCCCCAAATAAATTCAATTGAACTTTTAAGGTCTTTACTCTCCTAGACTCTGATTATGACTCTGATTTCTCCCTATTCTTCCAACACCAGCTCCCGTATTACTTCCACCATAACTGTCTCAAGTAGGGCAGGAACATGGATGGCCTTTTGACTTGGATATAAGAAGCTTCATGCTCACAGGTCTCTGGTTGGGGTCAGAGAGTTAGCATTTCTAATCAGCTTCCAGGTGATGTATTGCCATTGGTCCTATAGACCGACCTTGGAGTCCCACAGCTTCTAAGACATAGATGAGCACCTCCAATTTGGTTTATTTTAACTCCACTGCCTGTGAAGTACCAGCCACCACCATAATCATCATCATCATCATCATCATCATCATCATCAACCATCATCACCATCATCATCATCACCACCATCATTACCATCATCACCATCATCATCACCATCATCATCATCACCACCACCACCATCATCATCATCACCATCATCATCATCATCAAGCTGGCTGCTCTTTGGACAGCTGACTTGTTCAAAGTACATAGTCTTTGCTGGGGGGAGTTCAGGACAGGGTTTTTTCTGTGTAGCCCTGGCTGTCCTGGAACTTGCTCTCTAGACTATTGTGGGATTCCCCTCTGTATGCTATGAATATGTTTTATTATTAGTGGTTAGTAAAGAAGCTACTTTTGCCTATGGCAGGGCAGAATATAGCTAGGCAGGAAAACTAAACTGAATGCAAGGAGAAAGGCAGAGTGAGGCAAATGCCGTGTAGCCACTGCCCGAGAAGCAAGATGTGAGGTAACACACAATGAACCTTGTGACAAAATATAAAATAATAGGTATGTGTTAAATTAAGATGTAAGAACTAGCTAGGAATATGCCTGAGCTGTTGGCCAAACAGTGTTGTAATTAATGTAGTTTTGTGTGATTACTTGGGTCTGGGTGGTCGGGAAACAAAAGCATAGCCTCCATTTATAGACCAGGCTGGCCTCGAACTCACAGAGATCCGCCTGCCTCTGCCTCCCAAGTGCTGGGATTAAAGGCACGCACCACCACCGCCCGGCAGAGGCACATATTCTTAAGCGGTACCATTTGTTTCCTCTTTCATGCTATTGCCCTAGGTAAACAAGGTATTTTCAGTGCAGGCAGATTGGGAAGGTCACCATTTCTGACAGTGTGGCTAACAAGCTTGCTTCAGGCAGTCTCTGTGTCTGCCTCCAGGGCCTGGAATTATGTGTGGACCTCCATGCTTATCTGGCTTTTCAAAGAGATTCTGGGGCTCCAACTGTGGTCCTCACACACTCATAACAAGTGCTCTTCTTGCTGAGCCATCTTCGCAGCTATTGAGATTGAAAACATCACAGACTATTGCTCATCATAATTATGGTCATTTCTAAACTTCTTTATCTAAAACTGATGCGCTGGATACAAACACAATGGCTTGATATAAGTAGACTGTATTTTTGCAAAGGGTTCCTATTGCAGAGTTTTGAAGGATTTCAAATGATAGATGGTGCACAGAAATAAGGTGCTAGAAATGCTGCTGGGGTTTGCAACCAGGTTGGAAACCTTCCGCAGAAATCAGACTATAACAACCTGTTGGAAATTTTAGGGGAAGAAGGAATAAAATGTTCATAAATTTTGACTGCAGATTTGGGTTTCAGCTTTCAAACAAATGCATCACTTGAGTCATGTCCTTAAATGCTTGAAGGAGTCATATGTGCCCGAGTACATTTTGTAGATGTATATGTTTCCAAATAGGCGCTTTCCCCAAATGGCTCTCTATCCTGTAAAAGAAATGTGTGCAGGCAATGATATTAGCCCTTTCCTCATGAAAATCTCATCCTGTCCTAAGATCTTAGTATGAAGAGAAGAAATTGGAAGGAACACATTTTCTAATTTCTGCCCTCTTTCGTGTGATATTTTTTCATTGTTTTATTATATTTTTAAATTAATGAAATATTCTCTGGGTGTTCTCCGCTGATACGCTACTTGGAGATTGGAAACAAATGGCCCTTGGGTAGATTTTTATGGAGCTATCAGGGTAATTTTCCTTTAAATGCTATAACTGTTGGTCTTCACCATCCCTAGAAATTGACATTAACTGGATCCTGAATCCAAGTAGTAGTGGAGAAGGGACTTAATTTAGCTTTGATTTTCAGATTGATTATTGACCACTGGTGTTGAAGCAGAATATGCATCGTTGTTTAGAAGTAATACGGATGCCCTTTTTAGTAAGACCCCTAAGAAAAGTGGGACACATACCTGCCTTCCTAAGTGCTTACGACTTCAACAAGTTTATAGATTAGTAGGGAAACGTCTTCCTCTGCAAAACATCAAGCAGACAGGCATTAGCACTTCACATCTGCTCTCCCATGACAGTCATTACAGGAGCTGAGATATGACTGCCAGTCTTATATCACATGGTTTGTTCCCTACCCACCCCTTCAGTACCTCAGGTTGCAGACTGTGGCTCAGGTCAATGTTTATGTACAAGGATTATACAGTAACTAAAATGTCAGTGGCTTCAAAATGAAGTATCGCAAATCATTATAAAGAGAGTTGGGGGTCGTAATTAAGTGAAATAACATACTCCCTCTAATAAACAAAAAATGTCTCAGCAATTCTTTTAGTGTCAAAAATTAGCCACTACACATAGACACACTCACAAGCGTCTACTTTTGTTACAATTTGGGTGCCCATAAGAAAGAGCTTAAATGGCGAATTTTAATGAAACATATAGATCGGAAATAGGCTGTACTTTCCTCATCAAACATGTAAAGTAGACCTTTGCAAGTACATTTTAGTGAATGAGGAGTTTGGAGGCTTAAAAAGATTTCAGCAATATCTGGCACATTATAGAATAAAATTTATACCTCAGAAAATGTAATGGGTAGCTTGAGGAGTTTGAGGCTGCAGGCAGTGACAACAGCTTTGGGTTAGATGAGGCTGTAGGATAAAAGATGTTTCCATGACAGTTATAACCAGTTGTCTTTCATGTGGATGGTCCCCGCTATTTGCTATATCCATATACTATGCTGACTCTTCTGTGTTTGAATTTTCAACAGCTATGGTTGAGGGTGGATGTTTGGTTAGTAAGTAAGCCGATAAGCTGGTCTGTGCTTGTTTTTTAGTTCTTAAAGCACACGTGCCAAAAACATTAGAAGAAACTTAATACACTAGAGACAGAAAAAAAAATGCAGAAATGTAACCTTCCTTAAACTGACCTTAACCACTGCTTTGGGAAACAAAAAGTCCATTTTCTGCACCCATGCTTTGTGAAATAAGAGGTGAGTGAAACTCCACTGATGCCCACTTGTGCCCATGCAGGTGAGCGTGTGGGGTGCTCCCTTTCTCTTTGTTCTATAAAACTTGCAGCTTTGGGTTTAGAACTTGGAATAAATACGAATGAATACATGCGTGTCATCTTTACCGGAGATAAACTGTACAAAGACCTCCTGATTCGAGAAGACAAACTCCCATGTTTCTGAACTCTTCACATTACCAAAAGAATGTGTGTGAGTTCGAGACCAACCTGGTCTACAAGAGCTAGTTCCAGGACAGGCTCCAAAGCCACAAAGAAACCCTGTCTCGAAAAACAACAACAACAAAAAAAACAAAACAAACAAACAAAAAGAATGTATTGTGGAGCTCGGTCACCGAGGAACATCTATGATTTCTCACTCCCGACAACTTCCTAGCTGGGTGCCCATTGAAAAAGTGTCCCGAGTTCTTGGACGAACAATTTGATGTGCAAATCCTCCCCTTGCCTCTTAAGTTATTCATACAGATATTCTCCACCTGCTGTTTTCCTCCTGAACAGAGGGAACATTCCTCTCTTGGCTTCCCAGTGAGTTCCCCTTGAACTGCATCTTTGTGACTACAGCTTTCAGGGTGAGGCAAGATGCAAGGAACTTTCTCAACTGGACCTTTTCTCTTTATAGTTAGGCATATGAAAAACAAACTACTCTCCACTTATGGTAATTCTTTTGTTTTCATTTGTTTTCCCTGAGAGATAAGAATCCTTATGTGAATGAAGGTTGAAACAGAAATTTAAATATATTTATTTATTTATTGCTAGAAGAGCATTTACAAAAACAGGCAGTGGTGGCACATGCCTGTATTCCCAGCACTCCGGAGGCAGAGGTAGGTGGATCTCTGTGAGCTTGAGGTCAGCCTGGTCTACGAGGACTAGTTACAGGGCAGTCAGAGCTGCTACACAGAGAAACCCTGTCTTGAACCCCACCCCTCCAAAGAGACAAACAAGGATGAAGAATATATTCAGATTATTTAAATTTAGGGGTTGCTTGTAGAAATATTTGTGTCTGGGGGATTCTAATTATAAGGCAGGAACCATTTTCCTTTTATTTTATGATTTGGTTCTGACTTCTCAGGTGAGATTACCACAGGGCTATATATGTTATCAATATATTATTGATAACATGAATTAATGTTATCAACATCCATACAAATTTAACATAAAAGACATTGATATGCATAAAATTCATGAAAAAATGGGTAAAGGTGATAGAACGATGGTAAAGTACACATGAATCTGGATGACCCTATAGTTTCAAAGGCTTTACATCTTTGGTTCCATATTCTAGAGATTTATAATCCATCATATTTAGAAATAAAGAAAAGTGTTAATCAGTGGTATTCTTTGAGGTAGGCTCACGTGATTTCACTTAACTGCTGACAGTTCTTACATCTGTCCTTCTAGAAGACTCACAATGTTGCTGTTCTGTAGACCAACCATGATGACGTCATCAAAGCTTTGGGAGGGGGAAGTGTAATTCTGAGCACGGATGAGCACAGACATTCAAGAACCACAGCTGGCTTGTCTTGCACATGCATCTTCATATAGGATGCCAAGGTTATCAACAAGGAGAGCAGGGACGGCCTGGGAATGAATTTGCTGGTACTTGCAAGGTCACTCTGGTCTAAGGTCGCAGGCTGAAGCACCTGGCATGCTTGATTCATGTGTACCATTTCTAATGACATCAGTCATGGTCGAAGAGAGGAACAGGTGCCAATCTCCCAGGAACCTCTTTTTTATTTTATTTTATTTTTGGTTTTTGGAGGCAGGATTTCTCAGTGTAGCCTTGACTCTCCTGGAACTCGCTCTGTAGACCAGGCTGGGTTCGACCTCACAGAGATCAGCCTGCCTCTGCCTCCTGGGGTGCACCACCACCACCCAGCTAGGAACCTCATTTTAAATGTTACTGCGCTTGTGGGTAACTTAGTTTGCATTATTATTATTATTATTTGTGGTTTTTAAGATAGGGTCTCGCTGTGCTGGCCTGGAACTCACTGTGCAGTTCACGCTGTCCTCAAACTCTGAGCTATCCTCCTGTTCCAACCTTCTGAGTGCTGGGATTACAGAAGTGAACTACCACACAATTGATCTAGTCTTCCATTAAATTTTTTATTTTGAGACACACTCAGAGCTGCAGAGAAGTTACCGTCCTGCAGGAATGCATCTGCATTTACTTCTGGGTGCCTGTCCCTCACGCTAGCACTCTCAAGTGTCTGTACAAATGCAAGCATGCGCACAGACACTACTGTGTGTGAGCATCTTCTTATTCTTATGTAGGAGCTCATGTAGGGTAGTCTGCTGAGAACAACATATTCTCTTATGGTGGTCTCCTAAGAACAATGTGATGCATTTTGAAACTCCGTCACTCCTCTGCAATTCAGGCAGAAACTTGTCCTTGAGAATCATCTGATGGGAAGACGAAACAATTCTTTATTTTTTTTACAAGGATATCAACTTCAGAACAAAACAGTCCCAGATATTCATTTATAATTGGCACCTTGCAAATGGAGACCCCATGCCACAAACAGGAGCCTCCTTCCTTTTTATTCTTACCTGCCCTTTCTTTACATCGTTTTTATCTACTTTTTGCTCCCTTTTCGGTTTTCCCTGGCAATTGATATTTTGAAAGGCCATAGACAGCTCCCTGTTCAGCTAAGCAACTTAATTACACTTCTGGGAGCTGCAATGCTTTTTTAAAATGGATCTGGCTTTAAAAAAAAAATCTAGGTGATATTTTGCAGTTTGGCGATGACTGTTATTTCCTCTAGCCTCGGCAGAAGGAGATTTCATTCAAACCTTCAGAGGGCCCCGAGTAAGCAGTTGAGCAGCTGATACAGTAATTAACGTGGGGTCATTTGCAAAAGCCAGGCAAACACACCCTGGTAGATCCCTCTTAGAAAGGCTTTTGTCTTGTCCGCAAGTTTGCACCTGATGTTTTGTCTTGTCCTTGGTGCTCCCATCTCTTAAGACAGAGAGAGTCCATTGATTTCCAAAGAATTCCCAGGAAGGAAACGCAGGTCAGCAGTCTGATGACTTCTCAAGGCAACAGCGAGGTGAGGCTGGGCCTTAAGCCTGGGGGAAGAGCTTAAGCCTGACAGGGCCTCCTCCATGGATTCACGTTAGAAGCCTGAAATCAATTCAAACAGCTGAAAGGATGAAAGGCGATTTCACAGTCTGGGGGTGTCTTCTTTTGAGCGATCTGGCTCACTCGGGGTTCTCTTCGGCTGTCTGACTAGAGGCAAAGATTAGCAACGTGGTGATCTACCACGCTTCTTCCTCTGGAATGAAGCCGGGCCTGTGGGAACCAAGGGTCCTCTTAACGTTTGTTAGTTTGGGACAGATGGAGTTTACACAGCTACTCTCTAAGTCATCGAGAAGAAAAGCAATTGCCTTTCGAGAAAAAGCAGGTCATTTTTTCTTTCCCCTTAGAGCAGCTGCAGGCAGGAAAGCTCAGCAAAGCAGGTGGGGCTCATGTGTGCAGCCAGAAACCGCAAACCTGATTAGCTCTCTTCTCAAGTCTTCAAGTGGTTTGGTTTGAGGAAAAGAGAGTTTGTCTCTTTTCCCGAGGTTTGCTAGCACAGCCAAGAAGCTCTTCAGAGCTGGCTTAGGTCTCAGGGACCCAGGTCTTCAGTTGAGCAGGCCAACACTTAACACCCACTTCATAAGTCAGAGCTATAAAGTGCACACACATATAGAATCCTTCTACGTCCCCACATCGTGGGGAGCTAGGGGCAAGAGTTTTCTTCCAAGTTACTCTCAGGCTGAAGAATGTCTCAGCGGTTAAACCCACTTCCTGCTTTACAAATAACCAAGTTCAGTTCTTAGCACCCACCTTTGGTCTCACAACCGTCTGTAATTCTAGTTCCAGAAGATCTAATGCCTTTTTCTGACTTCCGTGAGGTGGTGGACATATAATCATGCAGGCAAAACACGGATACACATAAACTAAGATTAAAACGTTAAAAAAGGTCTGTTAGCCAGTTATTTATTTGAAACATTTTATACAGTATATTTTGATCATATTCTTTCCTCCTATATCTTTTCCCCAAATCTACCCAACTTCATTTTCTCCTATATCTTAACAAACAAACAACAAGAACAAAAACAAAACAACTCAAGGAGTTTGTTTTGTGTGGGCTCGCTATCCCTGAGCACGAGGCCTGCCCGAGAGTGTGTTTGATGTACCCAAAGTCACTCCATTGAAGAACACAGTTATTCCCACTCTTAGAAGCTATTGTTTAGAAAGAGCTTCTTGGTTAGGGGTGGGACTTTGTGTCCACTTCCTCATCTCAGTGCTGGGATGCTGCCTGGTTTGATGATGTCTGGTTTGAACTTCTTTAGGTCTTGTGTGTGCTGTCACAGTCTCTATGAGTTTATATGTGCACCAAACCTGTTGTGCCCTAGGATTCATCTGCCATCTCTTGCTCGAGCAATCTTTCCACTTCATCTTCTCTATAGCTGCAGAAAGCTTTAGCAGAAGGATGTGATAATGTCACCCATTTAGGGCTGATTGCTCCAAGGTGTCTTACTCTCTACCCATTTACAGTTATTGATTTGTTGTGTGTGTGAACCTGGGGTGCATGTGTGACAGGACAACTTACAGAAGTCATTATGTGGGCCCATATTTAACCCAGGTTGTTAAAGATGAAGGCAAGGACCCTCATTCTGCTGAGGCCATCTTGGGACCCCAAAAGCTGTTCTCTTGACAGAGCAGCAAAGTCAAACTAACACTTTGACTTTATGTTGGGATATTCCTTTACAGAGGAAAACTGTTTTTAGATCCCTTAGTATTTAATTGTAGAGCCCAACACATTATGGAACAGTGTTTCTCAAAGTGGGCTTTTAGGACCTACAGCATCAGCAACAGCAGAAACTGGTCAGAAATGATGGTTAGATGCTGTAGTGGAGGACTGTAGGCATTTGCTGAAGATAATGCTGGCTCTCAAACTGGAAGAGGATAATATCACTAGTTCTATATTGTAAATCATTGGTTCCCAAATTTACTGTGCGTTAGAGCGCTTAAGAGGGCTTGTGGAATTGCAGATTAATGGACCCCACCGGAACACCTGTCGATCTGGAGTAGGAGTGAGAGGGTGCATCTTTAACACATCTTCCAGTCAGTACTTAAGCTACTGTTCTCGGACTCTGGTTTTAGAAGCATTGGCTTGAGACAGTGACTTTTAACCCTGACTCAATATCAGGCCCTAGACATTAAATACAGAGAGGACAGACAGTTAACTCTGAACCTCTGCAGGTGGATGTGGGCCTGAGAGTCTGTAACATTTCCCAAGTGATGCTAATGAGCAGACAGGTGCGGATGCCACTGGAGATTCGCACTGGAGAAGTGGCCCTCGATCCTGTGTTTCCATTAGAACCACTTGGCAAGCCTGAACCACCTTCATGCGTAAATTTTAAATCCCTGAGGTTCCAATATAATTGGGTTGAGATGGAACCTGTGCATTTGGAGTCTGAGAGCTCCCCAAGGGATTCTAATATGCCATAAGGTTAGGTACCGCTACCCTAAATACCCTGTGCAACTGTAAGCATATTATGGTGTCCTCGTCTTCTCTGTAAAGGGTACTGTACCCAAGGAAAGAAACTTTCTACGTTGATTTATTTCCTAGTCATAATATTGGTTCCAAGTTTATATTGAATGGAGCCTAATGTCTCTGAGTTTGTAATTTTGGAGTAAATTATCTAAATTCTTAATTAAACACTACCATCAATAGCTGTATATATATATATATATATATATAATATACACACACACTCACATATTCAACCAAATTTACTTTTGTTTACAATGTATGTGTATTTCTTATTGGAGAAATGTATAAATGGGGTACAAATAATTTCATTTCTTATCCTTTTAATTGATTTGCAAACTACTGCTCTAACTAACAGCACTCTATTAAGTCAAAGGTAGCACAGAAGAAACAGATGAACAAGGTCCCTGGCCCCTTCTCTAGAGCAGAGGTTTACCTGTCTAATCTGATGGACTGGACCAGACATTTACCCTGTATTCAGGCTCAGGGACATAGGTAGAGAAGGATGATACAGAACTTACAATCAACCACCCAAGCAACCCTTTCCGTGAGCCTAGGAAGAACACACACCATGGGACCATTGAGTCAGGGGATTGTCATGATGTCACAGAGCCTTCTAACCCAGAATGCAAGGCAGCAAAGCCTTTCTGGGCAGGGTGGCAGAGCTTCAGTGGCCTGAACTAAAGTAATGAAACACGCCACAAATACGAACTGAAGTGGCATCTCACTTCATAACTGCAGAAACTATCAGCTTATTATAAAGCGTATTGTCCCACCCCCACCTCTGTAGCAGCCATGTGGCACAGAACAAGCTACTTAATGGTCAGAAAGAATGCACAAGAAAACCCATTCACTGTTTAACTCGTACCTGATACGTACTAGCAGTTCAGCCCTCTGTCTTTTCTGACATCACTAGCTTTGACTTTGGTTAGCAATGTGTTCATCAACCATCAGATGGTTCCTCTACTTCCTGCTGTGCCCCACCAAGTGAGTGAGGGGTTTGGTACCTGGATATGGAGGTCAAATGAGCTCCTGTCAGTACCCACACAGCCTAGGGAGATATATAAACATATTATTATAATGTCTGCTGGGTGACAGGTGGGCACAGAGATGTCACAAGGGAGTGACCCCCAAACTTAGGTGTGGGACCTGCAGGTATTTGGTGAAGATTCTGAGGCAGCATCCTCTTGGGAGATGAGTAGAAGTTAGCTGGATACAGCAGTGGGGACGTAGAGGTGAACATGGTGGAGGGCAGAATTCCTGACTGAGGGCTGCAACTATGAAAGAGGAGGCAAATGTGTCCTATATGAAAAACTACATAGCACAGGCAGTAACTTTCCCCTGCTGGAGTTGTTGGGTAGATGTGGTGCATGAAGAAGCAAAAGGACCAAGAGCTCCCTGTCACTGTTTCTCAAAGTGTAGTTCTCAGACCAGCAAAACATCAGGTTGGATTTGGTTGGAAACATAAACGCTTATGTGTTACCTAGACCCACGGAACGTGGTAAGGTGGTCCTGGGAACTCCCGAATCATTGCTTTAGTAAGTCCTGCCGGCAATGTAACCTGCTAAGGGTTGAGAACAGCTTGGTGTGGCCGTGAGGGTTTTTGTCCCTCCAGGTTTTGTGTTGAAACCTTTGCCAGGGCAACAGCACCAACAGGTGGAGCCTTTGGGTGTTGTTAACACCATGAAGATTCTCCCCTGGTGAACAGAATTAAGTTCTGAGACAAGAGACGATCCAGCACATAAGTACTTTCCCTCATGAGGAAGACACGTTTCAAACATCATCAAAGAGACAGAAACCAGTCCTGCTGGCAGCTAGGTGGTGGACTCTCAAGCCCAGAACCGTGAGTAATAAGATTACGTTGTTGACATGTTATAGGGTCTCAGGTACGCTGTTACAGCATTTTCTGTGTTTTATTATGATGCTGTTTTGTTAGCCACTGTCCCACATAATAAGAACGTGCTCACTTTCTTGAAGGGAGTAGGGACCCGGAAGGGCACATTTCTTTGTTTGAAAGGTTTACTCTGGAGGAGAGGTAAATGAAGAAAGAGCATGAAGGCTGCATGGTAGGGCGTGAGGTCTGGGGGAGAGTAAATAGTGAGGTTCAAGAGCGAAGCAGAAAACCCTGGGATGGGAAAGTATCTCTCTATCTCCCTTGCTATGTTTCCAGCTCATAACATCTATAAAGGCTAAGACTGAAAGAGGTGAAGTGTAAATTCGGCTTGCCAGGTGTTGATAATCTAGTTATAAGTTCGCCCCTCCTAAGGACACCTTCCCTCAACCCAGTCATAGAGTACTGTCGTTATTCATGAACCGTCTACCACCCTGGCTATCTCAAGAGAGTTTCCTTTCTGCCTCTCCTCCAGGGGGCAAGTTTGGCTTGAACTCGGTCTACAAAGATCCTGGCTCCTGTATAAAGCCGCGAAAGCTGATGGTTAGCATAGGAAACAAAGCTCGTGGATTGTCATTTCTCTGGATCTACATGTGCGCCCTGGTAGCAGACCACGTACATTGCTCCTCACATTCTGTTTCCAACGTATGTGCAACATTGAAGGAGCTGCTCACCGAGAACTGGCTTTGAGTTAGAGTAGAAAGAAAGGAAACAGACTAGGGTCTCCATTCTGCTACCCCCCCCCCCAATTCCTGTGTTCCTAGCTCCTGGGATAAGGCACTTAGAGAAAGGTGAGCCTTTGGATAATGCTGGAGTAATGTCTAGAATGTACCTTTAAGCACGGTCTCTAGGTCTGGGAGGGAAGAGAAAAGGAGATGGTATGTTAGCTGGAAGAGGAAGGTGTGTGTGTGTTGGGGGAGCTCAGGATATTTGACAGCTATATCTTTCTGCCACTGTCTTCCCCCAAACCATGCATCCCTGCTTAGAGTCTAACATGAAACCAAGAGTCCCCACGCCCCCATTTTGCCTGTGTGCTTTCAGTGAAAAAAGTCGGTGCACAAGGACGGAAGCTAGAGCGGCTGAAAATAGGTGCATGACTTGTTGAGCATACAAATCATTTCCCCCTTAGTCTCCGAGGGAGGAAAAAAAAATCCCCTACTCTCCTTGCAGCCTGGTCTGCAATCAGGAGAGGTGACCGGGGCGGGTCCTCACGCAATTCTCAGGGGCCGTCTCAGCAGGAAACTTTGCTCGCCGAGCTGGCTGAGGCTATCTTGGGCTCCGGCAGGGACCTTGGACGAGCTGCGTGATTCCCCTCTCGGCCAGGGCCCCTCAGAGCCCCGCGAAGCGTCTGTCTCTTTAAATCCCAGCTGCGCGGCTGGGAAACAGCGCCACTCGCCGCCCAGGCCGGCTGCTGCGAGCTCGCGCTTAGGCTGCCGGCTGCGCGCGGCGAGGGCTCGGCTCGCCCGCGGGCTGCTCGGCGGCGGCGGCGGCGGCGCGGGGCGGGGAGGCGCGGCCCGGCCAAGAGCGAAGAAAGAGCGAGCCGGGCCCGGGAGAGGCGCCGCGCCCGGTCCCGCGCCCGCTGGCTCGGCGGCCGACGACGATGTGCCCGGCTCGTGCTTTGCCCGCGTCCTCCCTAAGACGATTTCCATAGTAACCCGATCAAGTGGCTCAGGACCGTGCAAACCTGAGGATTTCGGCGGCCCCGCCGGCGTTGACCTCGGCCAGGTAACGCTGCGTTCTCCTCCTCTCCTTGCCTTGCAAAACCGCTGCGCTTCTTGCAAAGTTCCTTTTGTGGAAAATCGCCCAGCCCCACGCAGCCTGGGAGATTTGCAACAGCGTGCTGTGCTACCCAGGTGCTTGCCATGGGCACCCTCCCCTGGCACTTCCCCAGCATCTATTATCACATTATTTAAAAATTATTTTGATCGCTTCCTCCACTCGCTCCCTTTTTTGACCACCCCATGCTGCTCTCTTCCAGGCTTCCCCCCTACCCTGAGACTAATGATGGGGGTGCCAAGGAGAAGTCGGGGGTGGGCGGTGGAGGGGGTGATAAGTACGGTATGGTCCAGGGAGTGGCGGGTTCCGATGGGCTGGATGCTCTGGGCTACTTAGAGCATCACACATTGACATTGCTTACACTGGGGTTATGAGGAGGGTTGTCAGCACCGGGAAGCCCTAAGTCTACATACTGAGCTCCGAGTCTGGAAAGGAAGGGAGGGGGGAAATGTAGGCTTGCGGGTGATGGAGCACTTGGCTGGGTGGCTGGCTAGCATCCATACATCATAGCTTTGCTTCCTACTCCCCCGCCCCTCTCTGGGTTTCTCTTTCTTGTTCACCATCCTCTCTTTCTTTCTTCTTTTCCTCACTATCCACACCATTCTCTTCCCTTCCTTTCCTGCCCCTTTCTTCCCCTCCTTCCCGTTTTCCCCTTTACAAAAAGGAAGGAATCCTTTGTAGCCCCTTGGTTCTGCCAGCATGAGAATAACTATGAAACCAGCAACGTGGCTACCTTAACCTGCTTGTTTTCAGACCCATCCTCATCCATCAACATATTTGTTTCCTGAGTCTATTGATCTCCATGGATTGTGCAGAAATGCATTCTAAGCTGGGCGACTGTATGTCAGCATCGGACTTCTGCGGCTCTAAGTATCACATGTATTGTAAAGCCAACATGATTTTTGAATCCAAATAAGCCATGGGTATAAATAAATGCATCTTTGAAAAAAATCTAGACTTATTTTAGTGAAACTTCCCTCTCTGGTTATTGCTATGCTCTTTCCTCCTCTTTGACATTTAATTGTAGGGGCTTGGGATACAGCCCCTTCCCCTCCTCTAGTTTATACGGAACATGCAACTTTTATTGTAATTATCTTCTCTGGAACCTGATTGAGTTTGCACTAGTCAGGCAGTAGAATGAAAAGGTTGTAGTTAAGGTTCTGGTACCTGCTTCCTGAAAGCCAAACTGGTCCAAGTGGGGAGTCCAGAGAACCAGCGGGCTCTACCAAACCCTACCAAAGAATAGAAAAGCATTAGCAACTTCTGTGCGAAATTAGAATTGGACTTTGGTGCTGAGCATGTGAAAATACTATCAAGTCAGGCCTTTTGTTTTTGGCCATTGACACAGGGACAGCCATACTAAGAAGGTGTAAGTTAGTAGCTGCTATTTAAAACCAAGCCCCTAGAATTGAACCTATCCTGTCTTGCTTGAATTAGATGCTTTCTCATTATATTATGCCTTTAAATTTTTTTGACATCTAAGATACATGTATCATGAGAAAACAAAGGGTGTTCGTATGTGTGTAGGTGGCTTCTCTTTAGCCAAAAAGGGGTTTATGGGATTTAAAAAAATTTTTTCTTAAAAAAGAAATCTTGTTGCAGTCACAATATTTCCCATGTGGAAAATGGTCCTTGTCAGTAATTTCCTCCACTTTTGGTGATGTCAGGAGTTGATGCAGGGAAGGGCTCAGTTTCAGAGCATATCCAAACCACCTTCTTTTCTTTGTGTGCACATTTGTCTTTAAATTAAATTATTAATACAGGATGAAGGATCCTGGGGGCAGAGAATGGATTAGGAAGAAGACAAACCACTGGCAGAATGGGAAACAAACCCAAAGCAAAGGGAGCACAATTGCCTTGCCCCTCCACAGCCTCATCTTTGTGCTTAGCCAATTAGGAAGCTTTACATCTTCAATGGGCTTCATTTTCTTATTTGTTCCAACGATATTGATTGAACCAGAGGTTGTATTTATCCAGTTCAGATGTTCAGCTGAACATTTAGAGAATATTCAACAACTCATTTGTCAGTGGAGCTACCAAAGCATGCTCCAAGCACATTTCTTCAAGCAGGGATAGTATAGGAGATGCTACATTTTTCATGCCTGACTCCCAATTCTGGCATTTCCTGAATGAATAGGTTTTTTTTTCCCCAACACATGAACAAGATGCTTCCAGGAGTCACAGTGCAACTTGAGTGTAAAATTAATAAACATATAGGCACAATAAAATGCTTGTCTTTTATTGTTCTTGATATCAGAGTTATTCTGCCTTCTGGCCACTTTAGTATGTGTGTGTCTATGAAGCACTCAGCATAAAGTGTCATGCACATAAGTGTCATGTGATTTGAGGTTTGAAGATATTTTAGTGATGGTCATACATCACCCTGGTATATAGTACTGATTCTGAAACTACTCACCCCCTTTTGTGATGGGATCTCTATGTCGATCATTTAATGAGAGGCTGGTGGTGAGACAGCTGCTTTCTGATAGGAAAACAGAACCCCTTGAGTTTACCTATCTCTCGTAACGAGTTAAGTAGTTTGTGAGCTGGTCACTTAATATACTGAATTGTAGCAAGTTGATAATTGCTAAGAATGTATCTCATTCTGAAATTGTTATCCCATCTTCCTAAAGTTGTCTGGAGGGCTCTGAGCAACTCATCCTTGTAACCCATGGCAACAGGAAATGGTTGTGCTCAGTACAAGCCAAAGTATGGACCTGGGCCTACACTTTCTGACTATTTCAGAGACTGCATATAAAAAGAATTCGTGTACTGGCTCCTTCGAACAGATGGATGTTAATGTATTTATTGACTTTGAGAACATGTCTCAGGTTTGCTTTGCAGTAGATTTTATTCACTTGAGAGGCGATATAAAAATCCTCAGGCGACATATACACCAAATTCCACCTTTATAGTAAAGAACTTAGAAGTGTGCATGAGTAATTGCCTTTGTGTGTAGCTAAAGTCACTAGGGTGGGAGTATCACCACCTCAAACCCGAGACGAGATGCGAACTGTAGAAATGATGGGTGTCAAGGAATTGGTGCTGGAAGTAAGAGGCAGTTGGTCTATATATTTCTACCCAACACTGTCTTAAAGAGTTACTTTTGCAGTGGCCCTTAGATTCTCAGATGTTACCTAGTGTTACATTTTCCCAGAAGAAAAATTAGAGGCAGGAAAAGGGATTCTTTGGACCATTGATGGGTGGATCATGGTGATGTACTTTTCCTTCCATCCAGGAGAGGATGAATGTCTTAGGCTCTGTAGTCTCTGTACAGAGGCAGTAGATACTGGTACCTAATCACTTCATATGCAGAACTGCTTAAGTCCAGCAGGTATCACCTTCTCCCTACAAGAATGCAAGTGGGGAACACATTTGCTACAGAATGTTCCTATCTCTTACCCTTCTTTGTAAGGAAGAAAATCATTCTCCATAATATAAGATAGACTTGAGGGTAGAAAGGTCCCCGGGGGCTGTCTTTCTGTCCATCTTTCCTCCAAAAGTCTTACTGCAACAGTATCATCTGATGTGATGCTGTGGTGCTTACGTTTGTGGAGGTCACCGTCCTTTCCTGTCCCAGATGAAATCTCAGAACAGGAAGTGTAGGAGTTGCAGTCAAGATAGAGTCTCATCTTACTGTGTCTTTCAAATTAGTTATGGAACCAAGTTGTCTCGTATATAGAAGCAGCAGGTCTTTAAAGCTATGCGCATTTAGCCTTTTCTTACTTAAAGTGATTTTTCACTGTTCAGAAGAAATAAACTTGATCTTAGCGAGTGTATAAAAGCTGCTGATTCATGACTCTGGGTTGCACACTGTTCGTATGGCAATGCTTGTTGCTAATCTTCGCAGCATCATTTTCACAGGAATTGTGTTCATTTTTTTTTCCTATTTGAGATAATAGGGACCTAGAGATTCAAGGTTTGGAGACATCGTGAGAATAAAGTCATTGTTTAGACTAGAAGGAATTTAAAGTGGGTTAGGTATAGCCAGGAATGCTTGAAGAAAAAAAAAGCCACACTTTAATGTTTGTTTCCTTGATCTTGCATTGTATATTTTTATGTGTAGAATTAGGGGTTTTATATTAAACTTCCACTTTTTTCTACTTGAAAACTCATCTCAATCCTCACGGGTGAGGGTCTGGACATACTCTTTAATCTAGCTATGTCTCTATGTTCGTGTCTGCATCTCGAAAAATCATTAAACATTTTTGATGATGATTAAATGAGGTAATGTATATAAACCTAATATTTGAGAGCACTCAGTATATAACAAAATTTTATCACATATTAGTTGCTTGTTGGTATTACTGCTGCTGCTATTGGAATCTATGAAAAAACCACAGTTCTTTTCCTCTGGCTTTTGAATATTAACCATAATACTTATCCACACTCTTATTTCTTTTTTCACCTTGGCTTTATCCATAATCTCAAGCTGATAGATAAGTATGAAAAATAATTTTTATATCTGTATGATGGTAGGCACTCCATTCTTTGGGTTTCCAGAAGGGTGGACTAACTTTTAAAATAAACACTGTGAAGATTATACACAGAGAGTCATTTTGCTCCTTGCATTTTGTCAGCTGGCCACAAGCTAGTGTCATCTAGGAAGAGGGAACCTCAGTTGAGAAAGTGCCTCTTTCAGATTGGCCCACAGGTAAGTCCGTAGGGTCATTTTCCTGGTTAATGATCAGTATGGGAGAACTGAGCTCACTGTGGGCAGTGCTACCTCTGAGTGACTGGTCCTAAGGAGTAGAAGATAGCAGGCTGAGCAAGCCACGGAGAAAAAACAAAACCCCAAACAGTAAGTAGTCCGCGTCCATGCCCAGTGCTTCAGTTTCTGCCTCCAGGTTCCTGCTTGAATTCCTGCCGCAACTTTTCCTGATTAGGCACTGTTAATTGGAAGTGTTGGCCAATTGGCCTGTGATTTATTATAGCAACAGGAAGAAAACCAGGGCAAAAATTGTTAACAGTAGTTGAATTATCACCATGACAGACTTTGACCATGTTCTGGGTGCAGGGCTGTAGACAGAACCTTAGATCTTTAGGATGGAGAAGCTGTTGAGTCCTCAGAACTTAGTAAGCTGTTTGTTTTTTTTTCTTTTTTGGGGGGTGGGGGGAACTTGGAAGATGTAAGTACTGAAGGAGTCCTGATGATGGAGTCCTGATTTATGAAATTTCAGAGGGAAGCAAATGCTTTTTGTCAGGGTCATTTATGTGATATTTTGGGTTAATATATGGTTTCTGGGTCAGCTGGAATTGAAGAATCAACTGTAATAAACGAGACCAGAACCACCGCAGCGAAGCTTTTAATTTAATGGGGTGAATGATGCTGGTCAGTTGGATAGAAATCAAATGTGATGGAGAGAGGAGCAGCATGGAGGCAAACTTTTATGGGAAGTATTTCCTCAGGCTCAGCACACAGGAGCTGGCTAGTGAGGGGGTACAGTGGGACCAAGGCTGCAGAGGAAGCTGGAGTCAAGCTTGGTCATGTATTACTTGTTTTGGTATCATGAAAGCTGCAGGCTTTGAGTGGGTTATGGAGATAGAGAACATCTGAGGCTTGGTATTGTGCGAGGCAGGAGAGGCCTTTGGTGCAGGTGTAGCTTCAGTTGCAGTAGAGAAGCTAGGATTGAAGGGGTCATGCATCAAAGTTAAGTCTTAACACCCTGTGGTCGGAATCTTTGCAGAGAGGCCAGAACGCTATTGGTGGTAGTGTAGCCCCCGTTGCAATGGAGATCTCCACATAGTATAGATGCCAGGACCATGAGATGATCGCGAAGGATAGGGCAGGTATGCAGTGGGGTTGGTATTAGCCTGTAAGACGAGCTATGTATGCTGTGTATGCACAGTCAGAGGTGAGACCACCTAAGCCATTTGGAGCCAAGAACATCGTGAGTGAATCCCATACACTGGATACTGATGCTGGGATTTGGTTTTGCATGATTTGAGTGTGGCTGTGCTCTGGTCACGTTTCCTCTAGGAGTGAGAAAGCATATAAGAAATATCTTACTCATTTTTGATTCTATAGGAGCCCATAGTTATGAGACTTTGAACTTTTAAACGGTTTGAAACTTTTAGAACCTGTAGGACCTTTTCAAGTTATACAATGTTTTATACAGTGATATTAATGTGAGATATTTTGAACAAACAAGAAAGGAAAGGTTGTAGTTTTCTAGTGATGTGTTCATGTGTACGCTGACAAGGGGTCAGCTGTACTGGTTAGTTTTTGGTCAACTTGACACAAGTTAGAGTCATTTGGGAAGAAGAAACGTCAATGGAGAAAATGCCTCCCTCAGACTGGTGTGTAAACAAATCTTTGGGGCCATTCTTTTTATACTAATGATTAATGTGCAAGGGTCTAACCCACTATGGGTGGTGGCACACCTACTGGGTGGTCCTGGGTGGTATGGGAAAGCAGACTGAGCAAGCCATTGAGAGCAAGTCCATAAACAGCATTTCTTCAGGGCGCTGCTTCACTTCCTTTCCCCAGGTTTCTGATTGAGCTCCTGTCCTGACTGCTCTCGGTGATAGACTATGTTGTGGACGTGTAAACCCAAACAGCTCTTTCCTCCCCAAGTTGTTTTTGCTCATGGTGTTTATCTCAACAAAAGGGAAAGCCCTAGGATAGCTATCCAAGAATTGAAAATCTAAATGAGAGTTAGCTATAGTCGTGATGTGTTAGGGGAAAAACACAGCAAGCATAAAATCTGTAGCTCTAACTGTTTACAAGATTGTTATCCTAAAACGGCACACTACAAGTTCCTCCTACAGAGGGTTGCTGAATACTTTTTTTGAATGTGTAGTCATTTAAAATTCCATTGAGAAGAAGGTGCTATTTGGGTGAGAATGTCATGCTTCAGTTTTTTAAAAATTCATTTCCAATATGCAGAACTTAACTACATAAGTCTTTGCACACTGGTGTCACATGTTATCTGAAAATAAACTATTGGATTGCCACATCACTCTAAAGAGTTTTGCTGATAGGACGTTTTGAAAAAGTGTAAAAGCAAAGATGATTTATTGCAGTCCAATAGACCTGTCACTGAGTTTCAGCAAATGAGGTAATTTCTTAGTATTCTTTTCAGTATCATGATTCTGTGGTTATCAATTGGTAGGAATCCTAATTGTCTTCAATTTTAAGACTCCAATATAACTGATTTTTAAATTTTGACTTCTCTATCAATAAAATTGATACTAAAATGATGTGACTATAATCATAACCATTTAATGGAAAATCAATTAAATAATACACACACAATGATGAAAGATGAAAAACTTGCTGATATTGTACAATTGCTGTAAGTCTTGGTTAAAAATGTGATATTATTTTCATTCAACAGAAATATAAGGACTTCTCATAAAACACTAATGTGTTCTCTAATGTCCTGATTAATATTGTATTGTCACATATAATAACAATCTAAAGAAGTTAAACCATAATAAGCAGTTCTAAAGCTGTAACAAAAATTTATTTTTCTTTTATTTGTAAGCTCGTTTCAAAGTTGTAACTATCAGAGTCTGAACGGTCTGCAGTGAGATCATGCCTGTTCCTGCTCATGCACTTGGAATGTCCTGTAGAAGGTGGCAGATTGCTGATGTATGACTTTGAGTGCCACCCTTATGTGCTTTCTTTGTTGGGCCATTTGCTTTGAAAAACGCCAGTCACCATGTTGTGAGCATGCTCAGTCGGTCCCTGAGACTGATCTGGCAAGAAAGGAATTGTTGGTAGTCAGCAGCAGTCTGTACCAGACATGCCAAAGGGCCACCTTGGGCAGTATGCCTAATGCCCTAGCTAGGTCTTGAGATGCCAGCTTTAGGGCAGAATTTGAACATGTTCTCTTTAGTCTCTGAGCCATAACCACCTAGCTCTGCAGTTCCTAAAATCATGGCCCAGAGAAGCCCTTTGAGTTAGTAAATCCTTAGTTCCTAAAACTGATAAATGTTGGAGTCATTTGATAACGTAGCATCAATAGATAACTTAAATTGCCTCCTGGACTTTAATTGCACACGTGCATTGGTGCCGTTTTATGACAGCCCATAGAGTTCTGGTTGACAGAAGCCATTTGATCTTTCCTTTTCCACAGTGAATAGCAAGCACCACCATGGCTTCCTTTATTTCAGGCTCCCAGGAATGAGCCTCTGGTGGAAATTATCTAAAAGAAGAGCAGAAGACAATTTCTCTTTTATTAGTAGCTACCTGGAAGTCAATCCAGGAACTTCTTTCAGGGTATGTATGTTAAAAATTCAAGTATTTGCCCAGTGGTGGTGGCGCATCCCTTTTATCCCAGCACTCGGTAGGCAGAGGCAGGTGGATCTCTGAGTTTGAGGCCAGCCTGGCCTACAGAGTGAGTTCCAGGACAGTCAGTGCTACACAGAAAAGAAACCCTGTCTTGAAAAAACCAAAACCCCAAACAAAAAAAATTCAGCTATTTTTAGAATTTTAGAAAAAAATAGAGGTATATAGGGACCAAGAACTGTAAAATACTCTGGTGAATCTCATGGTAGACTTGATTATGTATGGGAATTTTCCAAGTTACTCTAAATGTACTCCTGTTCTCATTGTGCACACGAAGGCTTTATGATGTGGCCTTGCCACAGAAGCCTTTCTTTGTATAGCATCTTACTCTGTCCTGTAGATTTCGAGCACTTTAATATGACCTACATAAAGTTCATTACATGTTATCACTACAACTTCTTTTCACAAGTTTATAGTTTGATTTTGTGAGGAATGCTAAGCTGTCCTTCAGCATGGCTCTACACTGTATTTGTCAAACTATTCTCACATGTATTTGAAAGCCAAAGATCTAAAATACAAGCTTCTGTAAGAAGAATAGATGCTTTATGAATGCAAGGTTTTGGCTGCATTCTCATACATAAAAAGAGGTAACTGTTACATCTTACTTTATGATACTGTTTAATTTTATCTGAATTCATTACTATCCTTTAAAAAGTTTGGAAGTGACTGAACTTTAATATATATGAGTGTTTGGAACGTTAGAGACTGGAGGTGAAGTTGCTTCTTTAAATACTTAATGTATGTATTAGACATTTTTGTGTGAATGGACAAGCGGTCAACATGTGGGTTGGTGCTTCATGTGGTTTCCTTGTTTGCTATTGTTTGGTAGGATCACTAATAGGATTTTTTTTGCCCCGAGAAAAAGCTTCAGATCCAAGGTTACCTTGCTAGAAAACAGTGATGGTTTTACCTGACCAGCACCAATATCATGCTGTCTGGGAATTCAAACTAGCTTCCTCCTCCCCTCTCCTCCTCTCCCCTTCCCTCCCCTCCCCTCTCCTCCCTTCCCGTCCTCCCCTCCCCTCCCCTCTCCTCTCCTCTCCTCCCATCCCCTTCCTTCCCCTCTCCCTCATTCTTTCTCCTCCCTTCACTTTCACTTCCTTTCCCCTCCCCTCCTCTCCTCTCCCCTTCCCTCCCTTCCTCTTCCCTCCTCTCCATCCCCTCCTCTTCCCTCCTTTCTTCTCCCTTCCTTTCCTCTACACTTTCCTCCTCTCCTCTCCTCCCAACTCCTTATCCTCCCCCCTCCTCTCTTACCCCTCCCCACCTCCTTCCTCTCCCCTCATTTATCTCCCACTTCCTGTCTTCCTCCTTTTTCTTTACAGACATTTGTTCTTTAAATGAGTGCTACCTGGAAAGGATCAGGAACACCAACAACTTTAGGAACTAGTTTTCAGGACATTGCAAATTAAGTTGCATTACAAGGCTATGGACAAAGTTAATGAAATCAGCAATTCTTGATAGTTTTATATTTGAGCACACTGTGTAGTAAGATCTGCCTTTAGAATTGATGGATACAGATCCAATATTTATATTTTTCATGCAATACATAAAAATGGAACTACTTTTTTGTTGCCAGAGAAATTAATTTGTGGCAGATGTGTCTGGAGTTTGGGTATGCTTTTTTTTTTTTTAGAGTTTTCTTGATAAGCATGGTTTTATTTATTTATTGTTGAATAATGTGTCCCATCTTGTGTGCTTACTTTATGTGCTCGCACATCAGACACTGAATTAATCTATCCCATGAACTAAACATGACGTTTCCACAAAAGCAAAGTTTGTAGACGTGTATTAACTGCCGTCGACACTGTCATGAGCATCACAGGAACACAGCAATGAATAAAATGAGGCCCTTGTCCTTGAAGTTGGACTGTATTTAATTTTTAATGCAAAAAGTTTTATATTTATTTTCCAGAGTGTTTAGTTGCTTATTTATAGTGAGACATTGCAATTTATTATGGCCTGGCTGTGCTCAACACAAGACTGGGTGGGATTATGTTACCATAATTGAGAGTCGTTCCGAGTTCTGCACTGTTAACGCTCGCTAATGTTCCTGTGAAGGTCTCCTATACATGGCCTCACTAACCACAGAGGCTTTTCTGCCTACAGCAGATAAACTCTCAATGTCACAGGAAGATGCATTAGAAGCTTTGCCATTACTTACAGCTTTTTCTTTTTTCTTTTCTGCCAAGTAATGACTGTTCAGGCTAGTCCCCATAGAGCGTGAGTCTGTTGTAGCTAGGATTTTATTTTTCAGAGTGGAAAGGCATTTCATAAGTTTTACGTAGGTTCTCTAATACTGATGTTTGCTAAGTACACGGAAAGAACATATCATAAAATCACAGTCAATGATGTGTTAGATAAAAAGAATGCCCCTTTTCAGGGTGAACATCACTATTCTCCAGGACAGGGATTGTCATCCTCATGGCAAAATGGAATCTGTGGGTGTGTGATTAAAGTGTACGGAACTGGAAATGGAGACTTGATTCCCAGAATGCTTGGCTGGGACCGATTTGGTCACACAACTCATTCAAGCAGTCAGGCTGGGAATTATTCCCAAAGAGGAATAAAGAGAGAGAAACATGATAATGGAGACAGGCTCAGAAGGGGCTGCATGGTTGTCTCTGCACATGGAAGAAGAGAGCATAGGTGAGGAAATCCAGGGGATTCTAGAAGCCACAGCAAAGCCAGTGAGTGGAATCTTATCTGGATTCTTAAAAAGAATCAGTTCTGCTGATGAGCTGGGTTTTAGTTTAGTGAGACTGTTGGACCCCTGACCTCCAGCACTGTAAGACAATGCATTTGAATTCTCCAGCCACTGAGATTATAATAATTTATTATAGACACAATAGAAAGTGGATAAAGTAGAATATAGGTCATGGCTTTATTTTGCTTTAGGCCAGGTTAAAAAAAAAAAAACCTTTGGAATTTCATAGCTCCTGGGTATGAATTGCATTTGGAGACTGTAGGCCAGTACAGAAGGAGCAGGATTTTTTTTTCTCCCTAGGACCGAGATTCCAATCTTGTCTAGAATCTAATATAGTTCATTTTGTTCTTGACCTGGCTCCTTGGTGCTGGGATTACAGGCATGTGCCACCATCCCTACCCCTTAGTATTTTCAACTGTGATCCTACTTTGTTTTAATTTTTACTGGGGTTGGAAGAGTTGTCTAGAAGCAAACCCTTTTAATGAACTATTTCAAGATGTTTTTAAATTTTCTTTTTGTTTGTTTCCTTAGTTAATATGGACCTGGGGTGTTTTTTGGGGGCACATGTGCACGTGTAGGTCAGGGAACAATCTTGGGTACTGTAACTTAGGTCCTGTCCACTTTATTTTGTGATAGTCTACTGTTGGCCTAGCATTTGCTTATTAGACTAGGGCCAGTCAGCCTGAGAAATCTATTTGCCTGTCTCTTTCTCCCCAGTGCTGAGATTACAAATAATACATATAACTGCCTGACTTTTTTGTTTTGTTTTATATTATATTGTGTTGTATTGTATTGTTTTGTTTTGCTTTTTCAATGTGAGTTTTCAAGATCAAACTCAAGGCCCCCACCTCCCCCCCGCTTGCCAGATAAGCACTTCTCCTGACTGAGCAATTTTCCCTGCATGACATTATGGGTTAAGTATAATATGATATTATACTTGCTCCAAGTCCACTTGGCTTATGGCTCGATTTGGTACTGTAAAGCAAACTGAGGAAGTATAGATCTCAATTCTGTAGTCCACGCCTCCAGAGTGTGTGCAGCTGCCAAGGCAAAGGCATCTGTCCTGAATATCTGGTCAGTGAAGAGCCTTGGGCTCACCTGTGTATCTCATAAATGGTTTCAGCCCTCACCATTTCATTAAATGGAGTTTGTACTACCCATTTGTGCGGCAGGATCCAGAGCGAAGTTTCCACGTGGAAACCAGCAGAGAAGAAACTTTACAAGTTCCAAAGCATGTTTTAACATAAAGGACAGAAGTCACATTGGGAAGGCAGCTTTTGTTTTGTTTTGTGATAAATGTTTAGCAAATTTTATTATCGAGAGACAGTTGTAGCTGTCAGAATTCGTATTTTAGTGAATGTTTTCAGGGAACTAAGTCAGAATGGTGATGTTACCTCTGATTCAACCTCAAGTATGCACCTTGCACTGTCCTTGATCTGTGGCGGGCTGCATCTTTAGGAACATCAATTGTCCTATTGATTCTTTTGATGTCCAAGTACGAGGAGAATGTGTACTAGTTTGCCTAGCAACTGCATGTATGCTCATGGTTGTGTTATTTTCATTCTTCCGTAGGGGGTGCATACAAAGCAGAGGTGGGTGTGAGAATTCTGTTGGTGGCCGGGCATCAAGGAAGGGTGCCCGGAGAGATGCCATGCTTTCAGCTGTCGTTTACAATCAGATGTGTGAGTCTCTTCATCTCTCAGCCAAAGCTTAACCTGTGCACTGTGCATCTCCTGTCCCCAACATGATTTTTACACATCTGAAATCTTCCCTGAGCTTTGGATAAAAACATTGGACTTGAAATATAATCTTGCAATTTACTTTAGACATACAATCATTATGAGACTCTTATGTCTATGTAATCAGTAACAAGATAGCCACTGATGCCAAGTTTTAAAGAATTTTATCTACACCAGGAACCAACTTAAAAAAAAAAGAATATCTAATAGGAATTCTTATCCGAAATGCATCCTGAAATTTCTGTAGTATGCAATCAATAGATTATTTTCAGTATTTGTTAACTCTGCTGAATTTTAGTTAATGTATATATTTAAAGTGACTGGAGAACCCAGAGTGCTTTATACTCCATATTGCAGTATATTAGACATTGACCTAGGTGGGGAGGGTTGAGTGGGGCCAAATTGATGTATCTTTGTCCTTATTGATTTGGTGCCAGGCAGGAGAAATAAGATAGACAAAGATGGTAAGTTCTGGAGACTGTATGGTCATCCCTGGAGAGGGGATGTTAAAGGAAAAAAGTCTTCAAAGGGGGAAAATGCAGGCTGCCTACCAAGCGAGTGACTTTGAACCAGAAAGGTAGCATTTGGATATGCGCTGGCAGAAGGAAGCATATTCTAATGGAGAAGGAGGTAACTACGTTTTCAAGCAAGGCTGAGCGTGTTCCCTGGCAGGCAGGCCTGTAGGATTCGACTGTCTCTTATATTTGGCCATCTTTCCCATGCATTCCAGCTTATCAGAGCTACTTGAGTCCTACATGACCCAAGGTCTCTTCTACTTTAAATCTGTGATGATAGACACAATTCCAAATAATTCTGTGCAATATGAATTCTTCATTGATGATTTTTGAAATACAGGAATTTGCTAATTGTATCTTCATAGTTAATTCTATCAACTACAAAGTTCTAGAATTATGGTGCTTGTATGTAGTGGATGCGTACTTTTGCTGGATTTCACTCAGGCCACTTACACATCCTTGTGTTATTGAAGCATGTCTGTTCTGATCAGTGCCAAGAGGACAAAGACAAGAGACGAACTTGCTCTTTGGTCTCATTGCTGATGGGATTGACAATACTTTTTTTGCTTCTAAGTTTTTAAGATGTGGAACTTTAGAAAACTGTACCAATTGTGTGAAGGGGGTGCATTCAAAGCAGAGGTGGGTGTGAGAATTCTGTTGGTGGCTGGGCGTCAGGGAAGGGTGCCCAGAGAGATGCTAGCACTGAGTCATGAAAGATGAGTGGGAACCCGCCAGATGGCCACAGTACCGGGTTGGGGTGGGGAGGTGGTTCAGGATATGCCTTTGCCAGTGCTCACAGACACAAGGGAATGTGAAAAGTTTGGGGGACAATTAGTCCTCAGGAGGAAAGAGTTTGGGTGAAGGGTAGACAGGTGCAGCTAGAAGGTTAGGAAGCCCACAATGTGTGTACATTCTAGATCAAAGAGTCCATACTTGGTGATGTAGATAGAGGTCAGCATTAAAAACTGTTAAACACAAATTGTATGCATATATATGTACATACATGCATATACACATACTTACATACACACTAATATATGTACTAGTATATATATATATATACATGTATATATATGATGCTTCTTGAGTACAAAATGAAGGCTATCCCATCATAATATAAAATTATTCATTGAGAAACAGTCTAATGTGCTGACCATGTCCTGAGTTCATAATTTGACCTATGTTACAGGTGGGATAAACATGATACAATTAATTTCTTCATGTTTCTCTTCTGTCATCTGCAAAGTGGGGGAATAGCGTGGTTGTCTTAGAATTGGTGTGAGGATTATATAGACTGTTATTGCTAAAGAACTCATCAATTATATGTAATACATCACAATTTCATGCATTATCATGCATGCTAATTTCATTAAGAATAGCAACTATATCTGTAGGAGGAAGCTGGTTAATATGGGATGTGAAAATGTCTTTCCAAAGGCAGTTGCAGTATGTATAATTTTAAACTCATGAGAAAGGCCAAAAGATGGTTTCTAACTATGCCTGGAATTCTTTGTTTGTATCCTTTAAACAATTTTACATATGTGTGTCTGTATTTAGGCATGTGAGTGAGAGTGCAGATCATCATATAGGCCAGAAGAAGATACCAAATCCCTTCCTCTGGAAGGGCAATCCATCTCCTACCCACTTAACGGCCAAGCCCCATGTGCCTCTAAATTTGAACATATCATGTTACCTGTCTGTGGAAGGATAATTAGAAAATAAGTAGTGATAGAAATAAAAAAATAACAGTGCAGAAGACAAACACAGTGTGGAACCCTGAATGGAGGAAGTCAGATTTCAGGGATGATACTGAAACTCTGCCCTCTCCTTTGTATTATTTTTTTATGCGTCAATATGAGCCAAGGTAGAATTGTCAAGAGATGATCTCCAAAAACTAGGGTATGTTTGATCCTTTAGATGTCACTACCATGACCCATTTGGTGTCTAGAGTTATATGAACTGAAGTCTGAGACATTCAAATAGTGTACGGATGCACCCTGAGTTCAGCCAGCCTTTCAGGACTGGATAATGAATGACCAGCGAGATGCAGATAGCCATAACACTTTCTGCTTGACTGGCCGTGTGAAAATTCCTCGCATCCTGTGAAGAGGTAGCCACTTAAATTTGTATTCAACAGCAACAACAACAAAATCCAGAACAGGATGAGACAGACTGACTGCTTTCATTGGTTAAACATGTATGCATTAAAGAGTTTAATGAGCCGGGCGGTGGTGGCGCATGCCTTTAATCCCAGCACTTGGGAGGCAGAGGCAGGCGGATTTTTGGGAGTTCAAGACCAGCCTGCTCTACAAGAGCTAGTTCCAGGACAGGCTCCAAAGCTACAGAAAACCAAAAAAAAAAAAAAAAAAGAGTTTAATGAGTGACTGTGAAGTAATTGCATTAAAATCACTGTGTACATTCCAAAATTTGGACAATCATTGCATATCAAGTTGTATTATGTATATCACAGGGTGAAGAACCTTTCAGTAAAAGACCTTTATTTTAGTAAAAATAACATTAATGTATACATGGTGTATGTGTGTGCATGTGCACCTGTGTGTGCACACATGCACATGGAGGTCAGAGTGGAACTTGGGTGGTGTTTCTCAAGTGCCATCTACCTTTTAATTTTGGCACAGGATCTCTCATTGGCCTGGAATTTATCCAGAAGACGAGGCTGCCCCAGGAATCATTGTCTATCTCTCCTTCCAATAGTGAGATTGAGATGAAGAATCTTGGCATGCTTGGCTTTTTCTTTTTCTAATGGGTTATGGGATCAACATCAGGCCTCTGTGCTTGCGTGGAGCTTTCTCTACAGCCCCACCTAGTGTTTTCTTGTAAAGTGAATAGTTTGATACTTCACAGTCCTCCATAGTTTTGTTAACACATAATTGTTTTGAGACTGTAAATCATTATGAATTTTCTTTACTACCTCTAACTTTTATGTTAATAAGTATTTTGTGTGTGTGTGTGTGTATGTATGTGTGTGTGTGTGTGTGTGTGTGTGTGTGTGTGTGTGTTTCTTCATGGTGGGAAAGTGGTTTCTCTTACCGGCTTTCCAATTAATATTGAAACATTCTACTTTGTCTGATAAATGCAAGCCACAGTGCTTCTTATATGTTTGTGGCTTCTCATAAATCTGTCAAATGTGACTACAAAGGAGAGGTCACACCCTAGCCCTCTTGACGAGTTATTTTGGAAACCAGGTGATGAGTATTGTTACTCTTGAACATTTGAATTGCAGGGACCGGATGAAGGCAAAGTAGAGATAAGTTTTCAATGATGAGTTGGTGCTGTTAATGAAAAGGTAGTGGGTAGTAAATTATATATTCAAGTTCTTGAAAATTAACCCTTGCAAATGTTACTAGTTTCATTTGTTTTCCTTAAAGTTACAGTTTAATTTTTTGATACAGCAGTTTATTGCCCTCTAAAAGGTATTTAAATCTGAAAACAATTTTTTTTTTGGTATTACATACCCAGCAGTTGCAATTTACCAGTGGCCACCTTGTGGTGGCTTTTCTCTTTTGCATTCTGAGCCTCCTCTTAGGGTTTTTGATCGGAACCTGTATGGATTTCTTTGAAGACTAGCATGCACTGAATTGGACCTAAGGATTAAGTGAATTCCACGAATTAGAAGGATGACCTTGCAGACAGGAAGAGATTTCATTATGTGCCTTCCCTGCTTTCAGTGTAATAGAATTTGTGTCCTATGCCTGATGTTCCAACTTCCTTTATTTCTTGGCTTGCTTCGAGCAGAAGAATAGATTCAGTATTCATGCAGCAGACAATACCTTGGCTGAGCTCTAATTGTTAAGTGGGCAGCGTTACATTTTATTTTCCCTACTGTCATGCTCAGCAAAGAAATAATCCCATTTACATTTCAGCCTCCACACAGGCTGTGTCTTGGTTTTGGCAGGTTGGGAATGCTACGTAGGCAAATGACTCCATGGTCGTTTGCAGAATGATATGCAGCTTATTTCCTGTATGTATAGCCACACAGTGAAAAGGGTTATATATATATATAAAATATATGTGTATATATATATTTTATGCAGATACTGAACTTTTGTTGAATTGAGAGAGGGTCAAATGGGGGGGCAGAGTGAGATTTGTCTTTCTAGGAGAAACAGACCACAGATGTATGTAGATAGAAAGAGGCTTTACAAGTCTCTAAATCAGCGGTTCTCAACCTGTGCGTAAAGACCTCTTTTGGGGTCACATATTAGATATCTTGCGATCGGATATTTACATTATTATTCATAACAGTAGCAAAATATTCCAGCTATGAAATAGCAATGAAATAATGTTATGGTTGGGTATCACCACAATACGAGGAAACTGTATTAAAGGGTCGCAGATTTAAGAAGGTCAGGACCACTGACACGGATGATTGAGTCAGATGATAGATACTAGCAGCTTAGCGACAACTGATTGACGTTATGTGTGAGGAGGTAAACTTACATGTTAACCACCTGTCTTTTGAAAAGCTAATCTGACTTTAAACCAAATTCACTATCTGTTCAAAGAGTTTTTGTCTTTCCTTCACAGGGGCCCAATTGAACCAAGTTGCCATGATAGGCAGCTGTGATGATGGGGGGCAAATTGAAATAGCCTGTAGGGCGGGGTCAGACCGTCTCTAAGTGCTAATAGGAGAATCCCATAGGTCCGAGGAATAAAAGTACTCAGATGCTATTCAATAAACTCTCACGAAAGCATGATTCAAAACTGTTAGAGCCACAAGTTGCGGTTAGATCGTTTCCAGTTTCTACAAACCGGTTTAGGAAAATCGCTAGTTGAACTATGAAAGAGTGATGTCCTCAGGGTCATTTCATGCTAATAAGGAATCCTTTCTTGTTCTCTGCTATGTTTGTAGCTTTCCTTTGACATTCCTCAAAGTCCTGTAGCATCTGATGGCTTCGGACTTGGAAACTGCATGCTGCTATGTGTGTCACCAGTTCACAGGCGGCCACAGTGGGGCTTTGGGGAAGGTTTAATAGTTTACTGGAATTTACAAAGGCGTTGACTGGCACGGTGGAAGAAGAACCTATAGGCATCAGTTTCTAAACTTTGGAGCTGCTACTCATGATAGATGATAAATAAATGCATAGTTGACCAAGAAAGGCGAGCATGAGTCCTGTCAACCTGTTACTGCTGAACATTCTTATGTCTGTACAGAACTGGGAGGAGCTGTACGCATTTTCAAATTAGTAACAGTGATTGGGAGCTGAGGAGGGAGGCAATGATTGAGTGGTTTCGTTCAGTGGGGACTGGATGCAAAGAACGCACCCTTTCCTGTTTGTGTTTCGGGTTGGAGTGTCTCATCTTTAGAGCAGGGTTCTGACAGGTCAGTAGTGACTGAATTCTAGTTACCACAGACAATGTCTATAGATCACAAGTGGATAAAACATTGTGTGTGTGTGTGTGATTGTTTTTTCTCACAAGAAGTGAGCATTGTGAATAATTTACACAATTTTTTTCTTAGAAATGGATGACTTAAAGTCTCCTCATGTGCAATTTTTTTTCAGGTCTCATAGTAGGCTAAACTAAATGTGTTATTACAATGTGTTAGCATTGTACAAATAGTAGTTTATTCCCTCCTTGAATGAAGATATATTATTCCAAGTACAGACATCATCAATTGAAGAGTTTGAATGTGTCCTTCAATCAGTGCAAGCTCATTTGGTTAGAATTTAATGAGAAACCACTTTTAATCAGTTAATTATATAAAGCAGGGCAGGTTTTTCTGCCAAATGAATGACTGGGGAGGAATAATTCCATAAGCACACATCCTCAATGGGTCCCCTCTCCAGCACAGCAGTCCTTGGAGGGAGCTGAGCTAGCAAGGTTAATGCTACCCACGCCTGAGGCGGCATCTATGCTTGGTCTCGTACTTTGGTCAGAACTTATATGACTTATCTGTAGGGCACATGCAACTTGGCATGGCCTTACCTTTAGGAATAGTCTCTCTCTGCTTTAGAGAGAGGATGGGAACATTTGGGTGTTTGGAGGAAAGAAAATTCAGTATTACATCCCTATGTCCTTCCCAATAAATCCACTAATCTCCACATTTTCCGTATTATATTAACCCGTTCTCTCCATATTCCTCAGGTATCCTGAGGTTTTGAGAAGCCCATACAATTTCTGCTTCAACATTAATAATGACATCATCTGTTTCCCTGCTCTTAACCACTGAGCCACTTATGCAGCCTTGATCATTAGTTTCCCCTAGGGACAGTTTCATAGAATTCTTAGGTGAGAGTTATTAGGTTTTCTGTAGTCATTCTCTCAAGACATATACTAGATGTCTTTAGTTATTTCTAGATTGCCATAGTCACTATTCTATTGCTATGAGGAGATACTATGACCAAGGCAACCATATACAAGAAAGCAATTAACTGAGGTCTTGCTTATAGTTTCTGAGGGTTAAACCTTGACACATGACAGGAAGCATAGCTACAGAAAAGAAAAGCATGGTGCTAGTGAACTGGTTGAAAACTTTATCCTGATTCATGAGCGAGAGAGAGAGAGAGAGAGAGAGAGAGAGAGAGAGAGAGAGAGAGAGAGAGAGAGAGAGAGAGAG
>JAQHUG010000178.1:1922745-1935865 GCA_028555095.1 Dicrostonyx torquatus
GTGTGTGTGTGTGTGTGTGTGTGTGTTTGTGTTGAGCTTCAGGAGGATCAGTTAGTGTAGGAGCTGTTACAATCAGGGAAGAGTGTTGGGGCTGAGACATGAATGCAGATAATTTTTCTCACAGACTTCAGCTTTACACTAGCAAATTTAATGGTAATAATGTTACCAAGGTGGAATAATCTCTCCATCTTCCTCTTTACAGTGCAGTCTGAGTTGCAAAGGAAATCTTATCTCAGTTAGGCATCTATTACACTGAGCACATACAATGAATATTCCTTAGTGTTGCAAGAGTTGAGCACACTGTTCCAATCTGGATGCTGTGGAAGACAGGATACAGTTCTCTTCGGCACTTTTCTATCACATAGTGTCCAGTTATACTTGGATTTGTCTTCTGACGCCTGTGATGTTTTATGTGTGCATTAGAAACGTAGCCGAAGTTGGCTTGCTTTTCTCATGTTAACAGCTTTAGCATACAGCTGTGAGTTGGAGCGTGTACAGTATTTGGAGTATACTGATAAAGGGCTTAGAATATTTGTTCTTTTCTCTGTGCACTTGGCTCTTCTCTGCAGGGCTGTGGATGTAGGGCAGGAGGCTGCCTGCATTAAGTTTTACTGGGGGAGATGTTTATTAGCACACATTTACCCCAGATAGGGTACCAATGACAACTCAAATGATTTCACCTAAATCTGTTGTAGTGAACCAAATGAGTTTAATTAAAGTTACTCACAAGAGTATGGACAACTGGCAGGCAAGATTAACTTTGACAAGAAGTCCATACCCACCAGAAATGGTGCCCTGGGTGGATTTGTGTGTCAACTTGATACAAGCTAGAGTCATCAGAGGAAGGTGCCTCAGCTGCAGAAATGCCTCCGTGAGATCCAGCATTTTCTCATTTAGCGATTAGTTGGGGAGGGCCCAGCCCCGAGGTGGGTGGTGCCATCCCTGGGCTGCTGGTACTGCATTTTCTAAGAAATTGAACTGAGCAAGCCATAGGAAGCAAGCCAGTGAGCAGCACTCCTCCATGGTCTATGCATCAGTTTCTGCCTCCAGGATTCTGCCCCTTTTGAGTTCCTGTCCTGACTTCATTCAGTGATGAACAGCAATGCTGAAATGTAAGCCAAATAAAGCCCTTCCTCCCCAGCTTGTGTTTTGGTCATAATGTTTTGTTGCAACAGTAGAAACCTTAACTAAGACAAATGGTTATCTAATTATGTGCTCCGGGGAGAGGAGAAGTCCAAACCTCCTCCTAAGCCATTCCAGTCTACTCAGGAGCCTATGGTGCCGGCTGCAGAGGTATCTCATGAGTCATGTCTATTCTACCCCTGCCTGGTATGATGCTCCTGAACCCCTCGTGTAGTTAAATGTAGCTGTTCTGATTTTAGGAGGGCAGTGGCCATGTCACGTCCAGAGGATAGCATTCCATAATCCATGGCTATGCTGAGGTCATGGAGGCTGTGTGGCTGTGTGGGCATTTGTGAGATTATGCCTCGTCTCATCTTAAATGAAATTTAACTTTTCACTGTCTAACAATACCTTTGGTTAGCCAACAAGGAAACCTGTTGAGGTGCTAATAGGCAAAAATGGAACCTGGCCCCTATTCTCAGGGTCAGACATCTTTTTCATGGGGACAGAGGTGAGGTCACATGTAGGGCTGTCCAGGCAGGTCAGGAGTGTCCATCATAAAGAGTTGTCTTGGAACACCTATGGTACCCCTAAATATAAAAGAGGGATGCCAATGCATGCCCAAAGTTCATAAGATTAGTTGGGGGAGGGATCAGGAATTCTTTTTCTTATTTTTTATGCTAATAATGATGGCAAATTTTATATTGTTTCATATTTTTTATGTGACTCTTTCTTACTGCTGAAGGATAAAACTGAAAATCTGGATATTCCTGTGCTTTGGATTACCTCTGGACAATCATTAGAGTTTTGCTCTTTAGTTTAAGAGTTGTAATTCAGCAGAGGAAAAAAAATGATACTCTCACTTTTTAAAGGCTACTACAGACAAGATGGTGCTACATTAATATCTAAGGCAAAGAACCAATGTTGTACCAAAAAGGGGAAATATCTAGGGATCCCCCCTCAAACTGCCATTAAGTGTCAATGGAGTTCTTCCCCTGTGAGTGAAGCAATAAAAACCAAACCAAGGAAACAGGTGTAACATGTTCCATCTGGTGAGAGAAAATGCATGATAGAGTCTTGGGAACCTTCTAGCACAGGCTGAACTGCGTGTGAACCTGGGATCTCAGACAGTGGCATCCCATCTAGGTTGGGGAGTATATCCTGTATTTCCCTGGCAGATACGCTCTTGTACATAGCCAGCAGTCTTCAGACCGAAGCCTAGACTGTACTGAGCGACAGGATCACTTGATCTTTAGGTGAAATGAAATGATTAGCTGAACGTTTTTCATGTATTCTTTCTTCAGTAAGCCCCACGTGTAAAACAACTAGAAATTCCATTTGAAACATGGGATGGGCAGGGTTCCCTTTTCTGATTACCCAATCCATACATGACTCAGGACTGCTGGGTTGGCAGTATCTGGGGCAAGTTTTGAAAATGTTGACATTCTGTGAGTCATCTCACCCATTCGTGACCCTCTGATCAGATCTTATGGCAAATCTTCATGCCTAGAAAGTTGGAAATCCTAGCAGAAGCAAAGGGATGCAGGCTAACATGGCAGGGCATCCTTCGGGGCTTGACATGGTCTCTTTCCCTCTTAACTAAAATCTCACAATGTGGAGTATGAGCTTGAGAAGTATGCTATTCCTTCTATCCTTTCCAGCAGCTGTTGCTTGAAATGCTTGGAGCTGAAGAATTTTGTTTTAGGTGTGACTCCTTATAAGAAATTATCTAGTTCAAAATTCTTATGCACCACAATGATGAAGGGTGGTTTCTCAGCTCTATGTAATCACCATGGTGGATATTCTGGTGTGGAGACTGTTGCATGTGCTGCACCAATAAGGTAATTCTCAGAATTTCTGTGGATGTGCACAGAAAATCAAGGTGACTTGCCTCTTGAGTTCCCCAGTTTTACAGTTAGTGGGCCTATCATTTGTTTCTCCTTTGTTTCTCTTTTGCATTCTTTTCATTTATTTATTATTTTGCATATCATTATGTGCTTGGACACACATGACACACAGGCCCAGCACGTGTCTGACAGAGGGCAACATTCGGGAGTCCTCTTCTTCCAATTCGCTGACACATGCTCTCACCTGTCTCTGCAACACTGCCTATTCCAGGGTTGCTAACTGTGAGTTTCCAGGTGACTCTTTTTCTGTTTCTTCTTCCTACCTTTCTTGGATTACATGCAAGCCACGACTTCCGCCTTTTGTCCCTGTACCCCAGAGTCTAAACTCGGGTCCTCATGCTCATGCTCGTGCCAAAGCACTTTTATTCTGCTCTTCTGGTGCTTTCCTGTGCCCATCACCACTTCTGTACTTCTGCACATGACCTAGGGATTCTGCTTCGAACACCCACATTCTCTTTCTGTGTAATTCTTTAGATTAAGCTCATCTCTCCTCTACCCAGGTTGCACATAGGCAGCAGGCATAGCATGATTTCAACTCTTCTCTCCCTCATCAGTGATGTATATTGAGACCAAGATATTCATTTATACTGGACATGGAGTGAGGAGAAAGGTACCCTGTATGATCCCTCATGTTATTTGTGCTTTCTTTGCTATTTTCTAGTCCATGCATTTGAACTTTTATGTTATAGCCTCCTCCTGGGTTACATGAAATATCCTTATTATGGTATAACTAGATTGGCAGACTCTGTGATTGAAGACTTGACCTGATGCAAATAGACTTGGTTTCATTATTTCTTTTCAAAGTTCCATGGCTTTCTTTTGCTTTATAGTACAAGTCAGCCTTGGGCTAATGACTGGCACCCAGGCTTTTCTTTTTCTCTTCAGGATTCAACCGCTTCTGGGTTGATGGTGCATCTCTTTTTGGGTTCATTTACTGATCTGCTCCATTTCAGGCACTATCATCTGAGAATGCAAGGTTAGTGGCTGCGCTTTGTCTACAGCTGTTTGATAGGCAGCAGGGGGCACACGGATCCTACAGGTAACACACATTAGCTGCAGCAGGTGACTGTATGAGTATGGTTGTTCTGGGATGCCGGGAGTCTCCCCAAGTCTTCATTACTCCTCAGTTGTGATCCATTAGCCTCCAGTTGCCCAAAGCCAACTGTGTGTCACAGTTTCCTTTAATATTAGCAATAAGGTGTTACATTAGCGTCCTGTTGCTATGGTAATGAATTACTACCTATGGTGGCTTAAAGCAACACAAAATCATCATTGTACAGTTTAGAGGTCAAAGTCCCCAAACCATCTTGCCAGCAGGTCTGCGTGCTTTCTGGAGACCCAGGGAATTTCCCTTGTCAGAGATATTCATGTTTTGAGAGGCTGCCTACTTTTCTTGGCACATGACTCCTTTTTCTATTTTCAAATGATTCAGTGTCATCCACAATTCTTTCTTTCTCTTTTGTCTCTAATTGGTCCCTATATCCTCTTCTGTGCAGTTTTTTATCTCTTAATGGGACACTGATTACCGTGGACAAACTTCTTATATTAAATTACATCACTTAGCCACATCTGCAAGGTCCCCTTTGACATGTAAGGTCACAGGCTCCAGATATTGTGATATATACTCCTTTGAGATCCAATTATTTTGTCCACTAGTTGTAACTACCCGCACCAGAATGATCGTAATACAACCTTATACAGTAATACTATCTTAGACAGCAATGATACATTCTTGACACAATGTATTGAGTTCTCATGTATTATATTGCATTATATTGCATGTAGAGCATGTAGAGAGATACTTTTTGTCATTCTCACAGATGTAGGAAGTACATTGTGGTATTCCTACTTCACATCTGGAGGCTCTAAGGGGTTAAACAACCTGACTAAAATGACGTCATTTTTCAGCAGCAGACGAGATTGAAATCCAAGCCGTGTGCTGCCACTTCTCATACTTGAGGCCACTCCACAGTCCCCTAGGGATCACCTCTGTAGTGCAGCTCGGCTTCCATGAAAGAAGTGTTTTGTCCTCTTCACACAGTGTCAGAGAAGGACCAGCTTTCTGCCCGGATGCTCCCAGCCTTAAATGCTGTTCTCTCTGTGTCCACGGTCCTTGTGGCTTTCCTGAAGGTTTTGCTTTCATGGACTGTTTTCAGTGACCTTTGGTTTTCAGTAGTGGGTTGTGCTTAGTGTTGGTGAAGTAGGCCAGAGAAGGATGCCTCTTTCTTTGGTCATGACATCACAGCCCTGGGGCTTAATAGGTAGAGGCTTTAGCCTGTAGCCTCTCTGCTCTCCTCTGGAAGCTAGCTGCTTTGCCCACTCAAGTGGAGTTTATTCCTGGTGTGGCTTCTTGTACCTGGATGCGACTACTAGTTGCCTGACTTGGATGTGAGACACCGAGTTGCACTGCATTTTAAACACGGTTCCCAGGATGCAAAGCTCCTGCTTTACAGAACCAGCTACAATTTAGTTACCGTAACAACTTGGTAATACTCATTCTGTCTGCTGGACTGCTAGAGAATGTGACATAGAGCCATCATTCTGACTAGCTGACATGGGCTCTCTCCTTCTCCTCGTCAGGCATGTTGAAAAATAGCCATGTTTTATGGCACACATTTCAAAGTCATCACATTTCTTAATGCCTCTGACCCTCCTTTAACTGCAGGTTGCATAAAGAGACTCCGCCAGAGTAACTGGTGCTGCTGTGATGTTTTTCTGTTCTAGGTATTTCATCGTGAGATCACGTGACTGTGTTTAGGACATTGGCAAGGAGTGCAATCTCCATATTAGAGGAGAATATGAGAGTATCAGTGATTTGTCCCCTCCTTTAAAAACCTTTGGAATAACATTAATTTATGTGTATGGTGTATTTCACATACTCTGGAAAGGTGGGAGGAACACATGGAAGTGAGAATTCTTCTCACTCAACATTTTATATGACAGCCAGAAATGGCATAATGCTTCCTTGATGATAAGTAATCTTTAGCAGAAATTAGATTTTATTTTTGGGACACAATGAGCTGAGTTGGAGAAAATTAGAACAAAATCCTAGATCCATATTTTGCTTTATATTTTGGTAGCCAGAATAATGTTCCTTCTATTTCAGTAGGATTCGTAGAGATTTTTTTTTGGGGGGGAGGGGACCTGGGTAAAAACTAAGCCAGTTTAAACATGATCTGGTACTTATTCTTCATAGTTAGGCACAGAGCATTATCTGTATTCCAAGGCTCTGGAGTCTAGTCATGGACAAAGAGTTGAACTGCCTCTCTCTGCTTTGGGCCATGGGGCCCTTTATTCAGGTAAGCATCTGTGACAATCTCATGGGCTGTCACTTGTGGAATAACACCTTAGAGTGGTGATTGTGAAGCTGAAACCAGCATCAGGCTTTTCGTTTCCATCTGACGCTCTCAATGGTGATTCAGTACTCTGTTCTTCAGTGAGGGCTGGTGTGTTGCCTCCGCCGCCTTCACTGCATGTTAAAAAGGCCATTTCTTGTGGTCTGTGCCACCCAGGATTCCATATATGCATTGCTTTGAGCAGATTACAGAGCACTGTAAACATCTCCTTCTCTAAGCATGTGAATGTATTGCTGAGGTGGAACATAAGCTCTCTGGAGAGGTTTGATGGGGAGGACTGACCACCGCTTTAAGGGGATGACTAGGGTGTAGTCTTCCAAGAGAGACTGAATATACATACTGCAAGGTGTATTTTATTTTTCAAAATAAGTCACCGTTACTTCATTTAAAACCATTAAAGCAATAATTAAAGGGACTCTAGGTGCTTTAGACATATTGGAGAGCATGTTAGCATAAGCTGGTTGCTCATCTTAAAGAGCTAAAATTATATCTAAAGCAAGAAGTGAGTTGGTAACGTTACTAAGGAAAGGGCCTGGCTATAGAATCTGGTTTCCCAATTCCCTAATGTAGTTGTTTGTCTCACAATAGGTAACCTTTAAAAATAAATTGAAGGAACGCTCCTTAGACAAGGCTTATTAAAGCCCGCTTGATGGCATCCTTTCTTTAACTAGCAGCAAGGGAAAAACAGGTCTTCCTTTTGTTTGCTCTCTGTTGCACTGTCAATAATAATAATAATAATAATAATAATAATAATAATAATAATAAAACAATAATAACTATTATTATTTTGATAAAAACCCTCTTCATAAGAATTAGAATTTTTAGGTTGATTTCTTGCACACATTTTTATCCATTTTTTTTCAGTCCAGAAGAGCAAAGGGATAGCATATCTGAGTAACCAAGTAGACAGAACCCATGTTCTTCAGAACTATTTACTTCATAGACACTCTGAGATTCATTCCTGGCTGGGCTGGCTTGCTTTATATCTGACCATAATCCCATGAGTACTAGTGGTTAGTGTATGTTGTGATTTAGCTGAGTCAGTGGGTTGTTTTTTTTTGTTTTGTTTTGTTTTTTAACTCAGAACAGTGTTTGTCTTCTGTGTTGTCTACTCATTGCTATTATCTGTGTAAGGATGTCACTTGATCATGTTGAGACTATTGTTGGCTTTTGTCTGGTAAAATTTTTTGAATGTACCAGGAATTTATGTCTCTATTTTCCCCTTTTTTTCTTTTAATGTTTTCTGTAATAACATGGACATTTTTGGAAAACATATTTTAGCATACACATTCTGGTTAGAATACATATATGTTTTCCTAAGCAAAGAAGTTGGATCCAAGCAATACCTTCTACATTGTTTGCCAGAGGAGTTGTATGCTAGGGCAGCTTGATAATGGAACCCTCAATTATAAACTTTATTTAAAAATTTCAAGTAATTTTCTTCCTTGCCCATATAAAATTAGACCTAGTGGTAATGAACAGATAATAACCCAAAATGGTATAACGTGTTTTGAAATATTTGGGCATTATGTTCAGTACAGGGAAAAGAAACAGCGACTCGTATGTATGACAACCAAAGTGCTGACTTTGTTTATTTTCAATAAACATAATAACTAGTTTCATATGAGTCCATAATTTCTAGGAAGAAACTAAAAAGAGCTAGAGACAGTGGAATATACATAAGACATATTTATCCACTGAACATGTGTTTCCTGATAAACAGTACTCAGCCATTACTTTTAGGATGTAAATCACATCAGGGCTATGTAAGTCCTTCTTTGCTTCAGAAAGGTTAGCATTCTGTACATTTTATAGGTGCCATTAGCACCATTACGCTTCTCCTGCATGATGTGGTGCAAAATATGTGTTTAGGTTGATTAAAATAAGAAGGGAAAGGAAATTGAAAATTTGCCTTTTAGAAAATAACCACCCAAGGCACAGCAGACAAGGAAGTCATTTCGGTTGTGTCAGTCAATCTGTAAAAATAAGACATGCTGTGGGCACAAACAGGACCAGAACCTAATGAGAATCAGATAAAATAAACACAGGAAGAGATGTGTTGGCATTGCCTCTGCCAGTGGCTGGAAGGAAGGCTTTTTGGTGGTATTGCTTGATCTTTGGTTCATAATATGTGTTAGCCTTGTCTGTTGAATCTCTCTGTCATGGGGGCGGGACTTTGAGGTATATAAAGCCCATATTCTGAGTTCACAGGAGGCATGAAGGAATGAAGCAGCTTGGCCAATGTAGGGTGCTAAAAATATAGGGATGATCCATGAGAAACACAGAGCATGTAGCTAGATGGGGCAGTCTTTAAATCTGGAAGGATCGACAGGAGCTATCATGGTATGGCTCTGTACCCTGCTCAGGGTTCTAGAAGTCACCTCTTCAGAGAGAAAAATAAAAGCTTTGTACAAAGATTGAGACTTTAGCCTTGTGGAGGATATGTTAGAATTGGGCTTGTCTTGAGAGTAGACTTCCTTTCTACGAGGCCTACTTCTGAGTACACAGGACCTGGTGCTTTCATATATATATATTATTATATACATTAACTTGTTAGGGACATTGTGGTCACCTACATGAGGATGAGACAGTAATATTGAGATACTTCCTAATTACCCACCCTCACCCAGTAACTTGATCTGATATGTGTTTTTTTCATATTCTTTTATTTTTCATTCAAAAATTTACATTTCCTCCCCTTCTCCTAGTCCCCTCCCACTCCCGCAGTACCCCTCCTCCCTCCCCCTGCTTCCTTAAGAGGGGGCATGATACCCTGCCCTGTGGGAAGTCCAAGGCCCTCCCCCCTCCATCCCTGCCTAAGAAGGTGTGCATCCAAATAGACTAGGTTCCCAGAAAGCCAATACATGCAGAAGAGATAGGTACCAGTGCCATTATCGATGGCTGTGTCTTCAATGCACTTCGATCTCACTCAGATCTGTTCATCTTTTTCCCCCCAAGAGGGAAAGTCCCAACAGCCAGTTCACATTTGATTACTTGTCTGGGATATTTTTAAAGCAAGGGTTTCCCTTCTCTATGCATCAACAGAGTTTTGTTTAGCCTTTGTTTTGGATCCCATTACTTACTGCATGCTAATTTGTAAAGTCAGGCAATGGTGCTGCTCAGATTTCTCCTGGACGGTATCAGCAAACAGTTATTGATGAGATATATTTAGTATGCAGTGGGTTGAGAACGCTGAACATATTTGTGCTTTTATGCTACAGTTCATTCTCAATGTTGTCTTGACCTGGTTTAGCTGTTTTAGGTACACCGAAGAGCCATTCACTAACTGAGTCATTAAACTAGCACTGAACTAGGCTAGGATTCAGTTGCTGAGGGAGAGTCAGTCTTTGCCCACTGACAAGTTCTCTCTGATAGGATTTCTAGTCCTACATGGTCGGCCTTAAACACCTAGACATAAGATCAACACTAAATGAAGACTATCTATCTATCTATCTATCTATCTATCTATCTATCTATCTATCTATCTATCTATCTATCTATCTATCTATCAAGAGATATCACAATAATAATTACAGAAGAATGTAATGTGCCGGGCTTTTTCTTTTAGGCCACCAACCAGATTCCAAATCATGACAGAGACTTAATATTAATTATGAATGCTCGACCTTACTTTAGGTTTGTTTCTTGCTAGCTGTTATAAAGTAACCTATTTCTTTTTATCTACATTTTGCCTTGGGACCTTTTACCTCTTTTTTTTTTCCTGTACACACTTACTTTCCTGCTGTCTCTATGCCTGGCTTTCTTCTTGTTCTTGTCTAGAACAAGATTTCTCCTCCTCCTTATTCTCTTTGCCTGCCAGCCATGCCTATCCTTTTCTCTGCCTAGGTATTGGCCCTTCAGCTCTTTATTAGACCAATCAGGTGCCTTAGGCAGGCACGGTGAAACAGCAACTCATCTTTTTGTAATTAAACACAGCACAGACAGATGCAGCACATCCTTACATCATCGGGCGAATGCGGCAGAAACAAAAGTAACACACCTTTGCCTAGTTACAATAATATTCCACTGCAGGTGAAGTCATAGATTTGAGAGGGGACATGGAAGGGGTTGGAAGAGTTGAGCATGGCGTAGAGATGATGTAAATGCAGCACTCACGTGTGAACATTTCAGAATGAAGTTGAAGTGGAAAAAGTTAATAACTTGTGACTTTAAAAGCACTACTGTGGATTTGGATTCTGAAGCTGGAGGAGAAGCACACATTTGCAGGTTTTCTGTGAGTAATTGTCTACTAGAGTAAGTAGAGTGAAACATGATAGAAAATGCGGGCCTGGTAAGAAGGACGCTCTTCTGGGGCCTCTCCGAGGTCTGTGCCTCTCCATCATGGGGTACCTCCTGCCTGCGACTGACTTAATCTTCACTGCAGGCATGGATAATTTATCTCTGTGTTTGGATTTGGATTTATAAGAAGGTATTAACTGAACTATTTTTGAGTATCATTTTTCCCTCGATCCCAATAAACAAATTGTCCCATACACAAAAAAAGATTCTGTAAACAGGATTGTTTAATTTTTAAGACAGTATCTTTAGCAAAGGTTTTATAATTTCATAGAATCATACAGAATATTTCAGTCATATTCACCCTTGACTCCACCCCAACTCTGGTTCTCAATATGTGGGTCAAGATCCCTTTGGGTTGTCAAATGATCCTTTCACAGGTATTAAATATCAGACATTCTACATACCAGATATTTATATTATGATTTATAACAGTAGCAAAATTACAGTTACAAAGTAGCAATGACATATAATTTTATACTTGGGGGCCACCATAACATGAGGAACTGTAATAAAGGGTCACAGGATTGGGAAGCTTGAGAACCACTGCCCTAACTCCAGGATGTTTTTTATTATCTCTGATACTTTTTGATTATTTGACACTTTGAACTTTTCTTCTCTCCCTATTATATTACACCAATACTGTGTTTTTACTTAGTATTGTTTCTTAGTTTCTTGTAATGTGATGACTTATTTTATAATTACTGGCATTGAATGAATATTCAATGAGATATGGGAATGTTCGTTACATTGAAAATTTGTCTTACCATAATTTAAAAGTTCCATTCAGATTTCTGCATTTGTATATTGTCTAGTGCACTGTTTGAACCATGAACATTTGCCTCTATTTCTACCGTCTAAACTTGCACATATTAGGGTCAAATAAAATGAATGGTCCAGGCGATGCCTGTGAGGTGTTTGGTACCTGCAGAATGACGACAGGTGCAGAAGAACCTGAAAAATTTTTGCAGAATTAGACCTGGGGGCTAGAGAGATGGCTCAGCTTTCTGTGTGAGTAGAGGATCGGAATCTAGATTTCAAGCACCTGTGTAAATGCCCAGTTGTAATTCCGAGGCTGAGGACTCCGATACAAGGGATCCCCACAATAAGCTGTGTGCAGAGAGAAGCTGAATCACCAAGTCAGGGTTCAAGCGACACACCCTGCCTCAAAAGAGATGGTAGATTGTGGCTGGAGAAGAAAGATTACAGACAGGCCAAAATAGTTACCCACACGTATGTGATGGTAGATTGTGACTGGAGAAGAAAGATTACAGACAGGCCAAAATAGTTACCCACACGTATGTGATGGTAGATTGTGACTGGAGAAGAAAGATTACAGACAGGCCAAAATAGTTACCCACACGTATGTGATGGTAGATTGTGACTGGAGAAGAAAGATTACAGACAGGCCAAAATAGTTACCCACACGTATGTGATGGTAGATTGTGACTGGAGAAGAAAGATTACAGACAGGCCAAAATAGTTACCCACACGTATGTGTGGTCTGTGGCTCTCAACTTCAGTCTTGCTGCTTCTCGATTTTTAATGATCTCAGGTTTTTTTTTTCTTAAATAGTTCAAACATTTTAAAACTGCTTTATATCCCAATAGAGGGTAAGGTAAGCTCATGAGAACACTAGCTTTGTATAATTCATGGCTATAGTCCTAGTACCTAGAACAATATCTACCACACAGTAGGTCTTCACTAAATTCTGAATAAATTAGTAATTTGAGTATATCCTACATTCCCAGAGAGAGGAATAATGTTAGCTTTTTTTTTTTTTTTTTAATTTTTCTGGTCTGGCCTCCTCCCTGCAGTTTGTACTTTAATCTCTGAGTTGCATGAACTTGCAAGTTTGGAAGGGAATTTAAGGTGACCTAGTTGAGCTTTTCTACCTAGAGCATCTTTGAAAATGTCACGTATGTGGTAATAAGTAATATGGAGAAGAGACGTAATCCATAAGTGTTTTCCTCTTAGCCTGTTGCTTAGACCCCTGTTTGTAGAGGAGCCGTGGAAAATTAGACTAGAATGATCTGTGATGTTTGCTGACGGGGCACCAACGTGGCTTGTTGATTTGAGAGATCAGAACCAATTTTTCTGTTGTATTTACTCAGTCTGTTTCTGTTTCATCTTGTCTGCCAGGGAAAAATGGCCCGCGATTAGGCGAAGGAAAGAGAAATGAAGTATTTAAACTGCATTTGGTGCCACATTGATGGTTTAGGGTATTTTCTTGGCTTATTTACTGAGTTTTGTTTGATTAAACCGACATTTTTGGAAGAGAGGAGATAAATATTGGTTGCTTAAGTTTTGTTGTAGATGTTTGGCATTGCAGGAAGAAACTGAGTTGCTAAGTAATCCTAGAGAATGGCCACTTAAATATCTTTGTTACCAAGGATACACACACACACACACACACACACACACACACACACACACACA
>JAQHUG010000178.1:1943150-1957689 GCA_028555095.1 Dicrostonyx torquatus
AAAAAAAAAGGAAAGACATTCAAAAGAGATTCACATTCAAATAAGGCATGTTCCTCCCAAAGTAAAATAAAGAAATATATATCTGTGAAAAAAATAAATCTCTTAGTATTTTCATGATGATTACTGAATTTTAATATGTTTCCTTTAGCTACCAGGAAGGCCATTGCTAAGTGGTAGTGGCAGTTGCTACAGTAATCCTCTTATAAAGGAGATAAGAAATCACTAAGACCTTAAGGGAGTACTCATTTCTGCCCTCCCTTCTTTTTGTAAGAGTAATAACAGTCCATTGTAAGGGCTTCTTAGCTATGCTGAAAGCATGGTGGAGGTGGCAGGGGGAGGAGACAGGAAGGAATGAAGGATGGAAGGGAGGAGGGGGAGCCTTGAATGTTTTTATGCATACTCTTGGCAGTTTGAATCGACATACTCAGTTACTAGGAGAGGAAGAGACAGAATGCTTACTTAGCAGGCTTTGGAAAAAGAATTCTTGTTGCCCTCCCTATCACTTGAGTGGCAGGGTACAGCAGGGTCCTGCTGTGGGGGCTGTCAGCAGTGGGGCTGCACTGTGGAGTCTGAACTAGACCTGTTTCACGCTGGGTGCTGGGGAGATGTCACATAAGGACCTGCTTGGCACCCTGTGTGGGCTAGAATAAAGCATCTGTCTGGAGGGGAAAAATACAGGGCAGTCGGCTCTCTTCTGAGGCTTCATCTAAGCAGGTGTTTATAGAAGCACAGATATGTGTTGCTTTAGTTCCCAATTATCCTTATTCCACTAGATTCTTATTTCACTGTATTGCACGAAGGAAGGAACTAATATTTCTGGCTCATTTGCTGTGCTCTATATACTCTGGTAGGTGTTGCTATACATTCTTGCAATAATCCTGAAAGCAATTATCAAAATAGTTAAAATTTTCTTGCCTCGGTAGGGTGGCTGAGCCCAAGAAAGACTAAGACATTTCGAAGGTTGCTGTTCTGGGTTTTGCACAAACTGCTCTTTAATGCCATTGTCTGTCATCTTTACATCTCTTTCCTATGTGCATACAAATGTACACAAAGGCCTAATGTTCTGCAGGATCATTGTTGTGGCTTCTTTTTTTTTTAACTTTGTAGTTTGCTAAATTGAATGCCTTCATAAGAAATAACAAACATTTCTTCTATGCGCTCTCTCTCTCTGTCTCTGTCTCTCTCTCTGTCTCTGTCTCTCTCTCTGTCTCTCTCTCTGTGTATCTGATCTTAGGAAACTCTATCCTGCAAGCTTTTGGAATTACATTTGGCATTTACTATATATAAGCACCCTGACCTTAAAGAAAGAGGGAATGAATACCATTTGGGGAGGTGACTTCAGGTCCCATCTTATTTGGGGAGGTGACTCCAGACCCCATCTTGTAATAACTATTTAGTTTTGTTTAACTGACTTCTTAACCCTTGCAGCAGTCTGTCCTCATGAGGCCAAGCAGTGGATGAAAAGGACCTGGTATGGAATGGGTACCTGCTCATTTCCAGTTTTGTTTGCCAAGATTTCAAGTCCGAAAAAATTTAGGTCAAGTCATCTTCACACAACTCCTTTGCATAGATTCATTCAATGTGCGTGTGTCATTCATACTAATGGTGTCACATTTAGCTCATCTTTCTAAGTAGAGATTAAATTTTCTTTGGACATTTGAAACTGAGCCATTATCTTGACCAGTGAAGGCAACCATGGAAGAGAGAATGAGAGGTCACCTCCTGAAACCTGAATTTGTAACCAAACCCTGCGAGTTGTTCTCCTAGCTCTGGAGTCTGTGCAAAGAAAGACCCGTTGGTGAATCAGGAAAGCAGATAGACTGTTCTAGTTCCCAATACTCTGCAGAAATCAGGGCACACCTGCCTACCTGGTTCTGTGGGCTTGCCTGAGTTTGCTTTGGTTTCTTCAGAGACATGCCAGGGCTTTCTGCATTTCATCTCCCATGGCAGTGCCGTGGAGATTTTGTTACCCAAAGGTGGGCCATTGCGTTTCTTCACAACTTCTTGTTCATTTTGGTCTCTGAAAGGCTATGCTTCTGTTACCCTTCCCCCCAACACACACCAGGACGACACAGCAGGTAAAACATAAAGGAACAGCTGTTCCCTGGAATAGAGAGGAGCTACTGTGAAGGGCCACTGCGCTGAAGTGTCTCTGTTGCAACGTCATGCTATTATCTAGATGCTTAACATTATTTTGAAATGTGTGCAATTTGATAAACCTAAAGATGTTTCATTATAAAAATGTTTAAAAAAATTGAGATTATAATTTAAAAACAGCATTTCTCCCTATCCATTCAAATTCTTCTATGTACACTTCTCCACTCTTTTTCAAATTCATGGCCTCTTTTTTCACTAATAGTTTTGCATGAATGTGTGTTTAATATTTTAATTGGTGGGTGATAGATTCTGGGAGAAGGATGGTAATTGTCTTGGGTGTGTACCCATAGCTTAGTCTTCCAGCCTCCAGTAGATAACCCCCTAAATTTGGATAAATCCAAAAATTTCCAGTTACTAGCTTTTGGTTTTCTTGAACTGTAGTCAGAAAATATTTTTTGAGGAGTGTTATTTTGTGTGACTTTGGTTGTGTTATTTTGTATGACTTTGGTTGTGTTTTGTGGCCTAGCATGGGCTATATTTTGGTACATGCAGTGTCCTCACGTCATACAGATGCCCTGGTTAAACTTAGAGGATCAAGACAAACAGGAATGGGAGGGAATTAGAGAATGGGAGTGGGAATAACCAGAATGTACCATATACATGTACGAAATTGTCAAAGAACAAATTAATTAAAAATATATTGCTGTTGTTGATTATAATAAAATAGTTCCACACTAGCTCAGAATGGAATATAATAAAGGTTTCTTTATTTAGGGGTAGACTCACAGATCAGCAGTCTTCTTCATGAGTGGGGAACAGGAATCAAATCCAACAGCCAAGGGGGGCCGTGCACATTTTTACATCTCTATACATAGCACATTTGACCATGCCCAAAGTGGGCCAGTATCTTAAAGGCTATTGGCTGAAGGAGTCCCCCCAGCATATTACAGGTTTCTATTTTGTAATATATTTATCTCCAGCTGTCAGTTGGCTGTGATTGCCTGTGTTCTCTGTGTGCACATGAATGTATACTTTTTATATCAAAGGCTTATAGCTGTGTGTGGGAAGCAGATAAAGTTCCTCCAGCTTTGTTACCTCAGGTAATGCTTGCAGCGGAATTTCCCCGGGAAGGCATGTTCTGGCTGACATGCTGATGACAGTGACTGCCCCTTTCTGATTCCTATTGAATTCGGAACACCAGGCAGTGGCTTGGAATTCTTGTTTCTGGTAGATGAAAAGTCACTCCTGTATTGAAATCTTTTATTAGCTTGACTTTCCCTGTCCAGTGGTATACAAGAATTAACTCTTTCCAGAATCAGGCTCAGACCTGATTTTTAACATAAAGGAGGGCTTTATGTTAAACGGCTTTAGCACAGCCACTCTAGCATATATATTTTGCTCCTTTGCTTTCAGAGAAGGTTAAATGGAAAAGCCTATAATTGATGAGCACTGGAATTAGATAATTGAATGCCTGGGTGTGCGTTTTGTAGGTTTTTTGTTGTTGTTGTTAAGGTAGAAGCTTCTACCTTAATTGATTTGTGATCTTTCTTTTTTTCATCATGTGTACACTTAGTGCTATTAACTTACTCTGTGCGCATCTTTAGCTGGACTCCACAGATCTTTATTCACTCTAACTCTATTTTCTTTTCATTTAATTCAAAATATATTCAGATCTCCTTGTGCTTGCTCTGAGGATTATTTTGCAGTTTAGTTTTTTTGCAGATTATTTTGAGGATTAGTTTGGGAGCTCTACATATTTGGAGATAAGAAGATACCTGGGAATTTGCAGATAACTCTCTAGTGCTGGCTTTGTTTCCTTGTGCTGTAGTTGGAAAATATACTTTGCAGAGTATTATCTTGCCTGACTTTGGGTTTTGTGGCCTAGCCTCTGCCATAATTTGGTTCATGCTTTATCGTCATGTGAAAGAAATAGACATTCTGCTGAAAGCAGATCAAGAGAAGGTCCATACTCAATGGTGTACCTCAGTTTACCTGTCTTTTCCCAGTCTTCTATTTTCCTCTCAGTTTTTGAGGTGGAGGAAGGTCGATGTCCTTGAGTACAATTATGGACATATCAACTTCTATTGTTTTACTGATTTTTGATTTATATATTTTGGTTAAACCTATATGCATTTATCATTTTGTTGATTATTTGATAACCACAAGAGGTTCCTTTCACTTCACTTTTATTTAATTTTTCAGAAACACATATTAACTGGTATGGGTATAGCTACCCAGCTTTCCAAGTTCATATAATGTATCTTTTTCTTTTTTCTCTGAAAACACTCAATACATTTAACATGAGCTTCTATGTATTGCGTGTAGTTAAACATACATGATTAATGTTAGCTCTTTGTGTATGTCCATATAGTGTGTAATGGTAATGATGGTGGGGTGTGTTTGGGAGGGAGATGGAGCATCTGTATATATGGTGACTACAAATGACGTATGCAGTACAGTGCCCATCCCAGTACCTACGGAGGTGAGCGAGAGTAGGACATTGATTGTCTTTATCACATTTTGCTTTATTGTATTAGATCAGTCTCTCACCGAACCAGAAATCTACCCCTGGGTTAAGCTCACTGGATCTCTCAGAATCAGTCTGTCTCCTCTTCAAACAATGTGCACCTACCCTTGACTTTATATGTGGGTGTTGGGAATTCAGACTGAGGTCCCCATTATTGTAAAGTAACCACTCTTACAAACTGAAAAATGTACTCAACATCTACAGTTGGTAGTGTACTTCGATTCTTCCCAATCCTATACACTTTGAGTATTCCTTGTCTGAAATGTTTGGGACCTGAAGTATCTTAGAATGTGGGGCTGATGAATTTTGGAAAATTTCTATGGGCTTCACTCCATAGATCATCTCCAAGGGACCATTTCTGATTTCAGATTTTTTAAAGTTATATTTGGTCTATAGGTCTATGTTTTCTCTACCCAAAGTATTAGAAACTTTACAATTAAATGCCATGCATGTTTTTAAAAGTTTGAGAAAATAACACACCTTATCATCTTTCAAGAAGATTTACTTATTTATGTAGATGAGGGCTCTATCTTCCTGTAGGTCTGCACAACAGAAGAAGGCATTAAATCTTGTTATACATGGTTGTGAGCCACCACGTAGGTGCTGAGAAATGAACTCAGGACCTCTGGAAAAGCAACCAGTGCTCTTAACTACTGAACCATCTCACCAGCCCATATTCTATTATTATTATGAATTTTCATTTTTAGATTTGAGACAGGATTTTACTGTGGAGCCCACACTGCTCGCGAACACCATTCTTCTACCCCAGACTCTCAAGGTTTGGATTTCTGGTGTATACCGTCACACAATCTTGTACCACAGGGCTTCTGGTGACATTTCTTATTCACTTTCTCTTATCTGACAATGCTTTTATTTTTTTTAACCTCATTTCCAAAATACATTGTTTTGTATTTCTGAAATATATTATCCTTCAGTGTTATGATTCATTCTCTCCAGGCCTCTATGATTTCTCCTGTCTTTACAGAGCTTTTCTCTGTTTTTCAAATGGCTGATTGTTATTGTTTCTTCAGCTCAATGACATTTTTTCCTATTTCTTCTCAGTCTGCAATTAATTTTCCTACACTGTTTTAATTGTCAGGTTGAAAGGCAGACTTAGAAGGGAAGAACAAGATGGTACGGTTTACTAAAGGCCTTTACTTTTCAATTAATTACAAGAATAAGTGCACACACATATGCATATCTGTGGATGCATATACGCAGATGTACTATTGCTCTAACTTTTGCTTTAAGACCCTTGTTATAAGTAGAACATCTTGGGATTAACTTTTGTGTGTTGATTTCTGTGAATTGTGAGGTTTTCTTGGTTCTTCATATGTTGAATAAGTTTGGATTATATCCTGAACTTTTTGAATGTTAGTTGAGACTCTGAATCTTGTTAAAAATCCTCTTGAGACTATATATATGTACATATATATGTAAGTGTGTATGCGTGTTTTTATGATGTGTGTATGTGATTGTGTGTGTATGTGGATGTATGTATGTATGTGTTTGTGTCTGTGCGTATGTGTGTATGTGGTTGTGTGAGTGTATGTGTGTGTATGTGTGTGTGTGATTGTGTCTGTGCGTGTGTGTGTGTGTATGTATGTGTGTGTGCATGTGGTTGTGTCTGTGTGTATGTATATGTACAAGAACATATTAAAAACATTCCCCCCTCTTTTCCCCTTGCTACAATCAAACCACTGAGGCTCACAGCACTCCCTGGGTAATTTTTCTGGTGTCTATTCTGTTTTTACTCTTTGCTATTTCAGGTCCATTTTGTTCTCCACTCTGATCGCTTTGGGTTTGGGATGATGGTTTTGATGGAAGCCTTTGTTGGGTTTCTCTGTGTCTGCAATACAATTTTGTGTTAGGGTGAGTTTGGAACATAGATTACTCCATCCACATCACTGGAGATTTCGCTCCTCATTCTGACTTACAGGATGCTGCTCAGCTGGTCAAATCAGCTGGGTGGGGTGGGATGGCAGGAGTGAAGTCAGAGAGAGAAGCTGACGCTCTCACACACCTCATCCTTTTGGGTTCATGTTCCTGGTTCCACTGATTCAGAGCCATGAGTTTCCTTAGATATTCAAAGCCGCTGTCACAGCTGTATCAGTAACTGGCTTTGTGAAGGAAGATGACTGTGAGCAGGTCCAAGACAACACAGGGTAAGGAGCTTGGGAGGAAAGCAAAGGATCCCTCCATAGCTTTGTTCTATAGAAGTTAGTTTCCATCAACCTGACTACAGGCCAAGGCCAGTCCAGGCACCATCTCCACTATTGCTTAAGGTCTTAACTGGGGTCATCCTTGTGGATTCCTGGGAATTTCCTTAGTGCCAGGTTTCTTGATGGCCCCATAATAGCTCTCTCAATCAAAACATTCTTTCCTTGTTCTCACTCTCTGTCCTTCCTCCATCTAGACATCCCATTCCTCATGTTTCTCACTCTCTGGCCTTCCTCCATCTAGACATCCCATTCTCCCTCTCTGTCCTTCCTCCATCTAGACATCCCATTCCTCATGTTTCTCACTCTCTGGCCTTTCTCCATCTAGACATCCCATTCCTCATGTTTCTCCCCTGCCCATTCTCCCCTCCCCGTCCCTTTTGCCCCTCCCACCACACTCCCAATTTTCTCAGGGGATGTCGCTCTCTTAGTGTCTGCCTTGTTACCTAGCTTCTCTGGGGTCGTGGATTATAGGTTGGTTATTCTTTACGTCTAATATCCACATGTGAGTGAGTACATGCCATGTTTGTCTTTCTGGGTCTGGGTTACCTTACTTAGTATGTTTTTTTCTAGTTCCATCCATTTGCCTGTGAATTTCAAGATGTCATTGTTTTTTTTTACAGCTGAGTAATACTCTATTGTGTAAATGTACCACATTTTCTTTATTCATTTTTCAGTTGAGGGGCATCTAGATTGTTTCCAGGTTCTGCCTTAATTATGAATAATGCTGCTATGAACATAGTTGAGCAAATGTCCTTGTGGTATGAGTGAGCATCCATTGAGTATATGCCCAAAAGTGGTATTGCTGGGTCTTGAGGTTGTTTGATTCCCAATTTTCTGAGAAACTGCCATAGTGATTTCAAGAGTAGTTTGCACTCCTACCAGCAATGGAGGAGTGTTCCCCTTACTCTGCACCCTCTTCAGCATAAGCTGTCATTGGTGTTTTTAATTTTCGCCATTCTGGCAAGTGTAATATAGTATCTCAGAGTCATTTTGATTTGAGTTTCTCATGTCTGAGAATGTTAGTAATTCCTTAAGTGTCTTTTGGCCATTTGATATTCTTCTGATGAGAATTCTCTGTTTAGATCTGTACCCCATTTTTTAAATTGGATTATTTGGTATTTTGATGTTATCATAGAATCTTCATCCAGCAACTGATGGAAGCAGATCCACACTAGCTCTAGGCTGAGCTCCCAGAGTTCAGCTGAAGAGAGGGAAGAGCAATAATATGAACAGAGGGGTCAGGACCATGATGGGGATACTCACAGAAACACCTGACCTGAGCTAGTGGGAGCTCACTGACTCTGGAATGACACCGAGGGAACCTGCTTAGGCCCAAACTAGGTCCTCTGAATGTGGGTGACAGTTGTGTGGCTGGGGCAGTCTGTGGGGCCACTGGCAGTGGGACCAGGATTTATCCCTAGTGCTTGAACGAGCTTTCTGGAGAGGTGGAGGAATGCCATGTGATCAGCCTAGATATGGGAGCAGGGGAGGTTTTTGTTCCTGCCTCAAAGTGATATGCCAGACTTTGTTGACTTCCCATGGGAAGCCTTGCCCTCTCTGAAGAGAGAATGGGGGTGGGTGGGTGGGAGATGGGGGTGAGCTGGAGGAGAGGAAGGAGTGTTAGTTTCCAAATCTCTCAGGTGTGAAGAGGAAAAATTTTGCTGTCTTCACCTAATATGTCCCTCTGGGACTTGGGACTACTGATGGGTCATAGTAGAGAGATACAGGACTGAAGAACATCGCAACTCTAGGATGTGACCTATATCATCAGCTATTCTGTACATTCTAATTTTTATTCCTAAGTGATTTTTTTTTAAACTTGAAAAGTAAATCACTCTTGTTTGCTATTTAAAGTTTTCAGAGTTTCACTTTTGGAATTTCACAGTAAGATTAGGCAGAAACCTATCAAGGCTGGGCAAGGCAATATAGAGAAGGAAAAGGGTTCCATGAGCAGGCAGAAGAGTGTGAGATGCCTGGCTCTGATTCTTAGGAGCTAAAGACTCACAGCATTTGTGCAGAGGGCCTGGTGCAGACTCACACAGGTTTTGTTTGTTTCTTAAGTCTGTGTGAGTCCCTGAGAGACCTGCTTGGTTGATTCTGTGGACTGTGTTCTCCTGGTGTCCTTGATCCCTCTGGCTCCTATGATCCTCCCTCCCCTTCTTTTGTGGGGTTCTGTGAACTCTGCATCATATCTGCCTGTGGGTCTCTGCCTCTGCTCCCATCAGCAGTCTCTCTGATGATAACTGGGCTACTCACCAATCCTATGAGTATAACAGAATCATTTCACTGCCCCCCTTTGTTAGTCATGTTTGACTCTACCCTAGGTCTCTGAACCATCCAGCTGCTGGATCCTGGCCATCTGGGAAGTGTTGGGCATGGGTTTCCTTTCATGTTGTGAGCCCCATGTTAGCTGGCTGCTCCCTCAAGCTCTAAACCACCAATACCCCAGCACATCTTGCAGGCAGGGAAGGTTGTATGCCATAGTATTTGTGGCTGGGTTGGTTTCCCTGCCCCACCACAGAGAGCCTAGCCTAGTTACAGAAGATGGCCAGTTGAGGCTCTGTATCATCCATTACTAGGGGTCCTAACTAGGTTCAACCTCATATGTGCCCTGTTAGCTCAGTTAGTAGAGCATGACACCCTTATAATAACTTTATAATGAATGTATAGAGTTGAGTGGATCATCCAGTCCACTTTGTTCAGTTATCTCTCTATTGTTGGATATTTCTTTTAAGGATTGCTGCTTTGGGCTTGCCAAGATGAAGATCTTTGTGTGTAAATATGCTCATGAGTTTTAGATTATTCTTGGGGCTGGGGCTGTTTGTATAGATGTGGAGTGACTGTGCCACAAGACATGAATGTTTTTTTTTGAAGGGATCTGTTCTATAGTTGTACATTGTGTAATACCATTGAATTACCAACACTCTATGACACTGGCATCAGGGAAAAAAGGCTTAATTACTGCCATCCATCCAGAGTTCTGTCTGTTCCAGTGAACTCAATCAGAATTCTGCTCATTGTGTAGAACACTCACGTGCTGAACTTGGTTGCTGTGTACCTTACAAAGTCCGTGCTGCCCCTCACCTTCCCCTGGAGTGAAGTTACTTGTTGTCCTGATGTGGCAATGGCGTATTCAAAAGCTGTGCAGTATGAACCAGTCAGTTGGCAGGCACAATTATGACCATTCCCTGAACAAAAACTGCAGCCCTTTCCAGCTGTCAGAGTCCAGTTTCGTAATATGTCTCAGAGGCCCTTGCCTCCAGATTTATCCATTGGTGATCTCCTTGCCTCTCTTGCCTCAATTCTGCCTTAATCACATGCAGCTGCTTTGTGTGCTCTTTCTCACGTTCACACCTTAGCTCTTATCATGTCTTCCCTTCTTTCTCTCTGCACCCCTGCCACATAATTCCCAGCACTTGCAAAGCTACAAACATGCGCTCACACTCTCCACAGTGTTGTTCTTCTTTGGAGTGTTCGGACCCTGAACACACCTTTCCTGAACCAGTTCCCTCATTGTAGTACTGTGTATATTTGTTTTAGTTGCATTCACATGATCTGCTTTTTATGGAGTTTTCATTCTTTTATAGATTCTGAAGTCTGTAAATGATACTCATTTCATTTGAGATCCCTAAGACTCTGTCAGTAGAGCATGAGACTCTTAATCTCAGGGTCATGGGTTCGAGCCCCATGTTGGGTACCAATTTTTGCTGTGAGGACCTGCTTGTTTGTCCTGGCCACCCAGCTAGTTTACACCCAAAATAACCACACAGAAATTGTATTAATTAAATCACTGCTTGGCCCATTAGTTTTAGCTTCTAATTGGCTAACTCTTATATTAATTTAACCCATTTTTATTAATCTGTATATTGCCATGTGGCAGTGGCTTACCAGAAAAGATTTGGCATGTTTGTCTCCGGCAGTTCCATGGTGTCTCTCCTCTACTCTGCTTTTTTTTCTCCCAGCATTTAGTTCTGTCTTCCTTGCCTACCTAAATTTTGTCTTATCAACTAGGCCAAGGCAGTTTCTTTATTCATTAATCAATGAAAGCAACACACAAACAGAAGGATCTCCTACATCAACACAGTGTCTGATGAATGCTAGGGATTTAAGATGTTTGGGTTAGCCGGGCAGTGGTGGCACATGCCTTTAATCCCAGCACTCGGGAGGCAGAGGCAGGCAGATCTTTGTGAGTTCGAAACCAGTCTGGTCTACAAGAGCTAGTTCCAGTGCAGGCTCCAAAGCCACAGAGAAACCCTGTCTCAAAAAACCAAAAAAAAAAAAAAAAAAGATGTTTGGGTTAGTTGAGTACCTCTGACATGTTCTTGATTTCAGGTAATTCCTAACGTTACTATGCTCTAGGGAATGTCCTGCGTGCACAGAGGTGGTTCTGCAGTGTATTTGTTACTGGAGACAGTGGTCAGATGCATAAGGAGTTGTTTGAGTATGGCTGTAGCACAAACTGAAACTTGAATCCATAGAGTTCAGATGGATACTAATTTGCGTGGCTTGAAGATATATTTCTGCCCCTGGAGTCTGATGACTGAATATAAATCTTTGCATACTTCATGTTAGCTTGTATTCTGTGCCACCAGTGTGGTCTCGTCCCTTCCTTTTCTATACTACTTTTCCTTTCCTATTTGCTGTCTTTTTAAGTTCTATATTTTGTGTTTGAAAGCTTCAATATGTACAATTGAAATAGTAACTGGTCAGCTCAAGAAATCTGAGCCTCACTTGGCTTTGCTCTTATGGAGAAGGAACAGATTGACAAGTGTAACACATGTAAGTGACTGTCTGAGAAAGGACATTTGAGGCAATAAGATTGCTGAGCTATAAAAAGGTTGCTAATACTTTTTTCTCTTAAATACACTGGGGAGAAACATAGTACACCAAAATTCAGTTGAATATGTATTTTAGTGATTTCTGAGAAAGTATCCAGTTTGAGGCAAACAAACCATGAAATAAAATGCAGACTCAAAGATAAGGCAGAAATAAAGCAAGGCAAAATATCACCTGTTATTACACAATAAGTTTCTAAATGGGTCTTTTCCATTTATGTGGCACAAAAGTTATATATCAAATATGTCTTTATTCATTGTTCCCTTTCTGCTCAGTTCTCTTAACCATTCTAGAAGTGCCAATCCAAGATGAACATGTCCTTTCCCCTTGTTTCTACAAAGAGTTTAGGGAATTTGTGAGTAACTTTAGATCTTAGAGGTTTCTTAAAATCGGACACTAATCCAGGTCATGTTATCTTTGAACTTCAAGTGACTATACGGATTGATGCTGCATCTCAGTGGTACCAACCAAGCAGACAGAAGGTCCTGAGCCTGATCCTTAGCATTTTCTCACTCCTCAAATGGTGGCTTTGTGTTTTGTGTCTGCTAGCTACTTTGGCCTATATTATTTAATGCAACAAGTATAAAAGGTGTAGGCTTTTGCCCAGTTCTGCAACGCTGCAATCAGTAGGCAGAGAATTGCATTTCACACTGTGAGGTGAGGTGTACCATGGCAAGTGTGCCTGGTATGCATTCCCAGGGTACCCCCAGTAACCCTGCTTGAGCAAGGATGACTACAGTGGTTCTCAACCTCCCTAATGCTGCAACCCCTTAATACAATTCCTCATGCTGTGGTTACCCCCAACCATAAAATCAGCTCGTTGCTACTTCTTAACTGTGATTTTGTTACTGTTATGAATCATAATCTAGATATTTGATATGTAGGATATCTGATATGCAACCTGCAGCCAACAGGTTGAGAACCACTGTTAGAAGCAACGGGGATTTCAGATGTTAATGACAGTGAGACACATGTGTGGGGGTAGCAAAACAACACTTCTGTGCTTTCTGATACAAGTATTTAGTTTTAGTATTGGGTTTCCAAATATGTTACCTACTGTATATTTTCCTAGCTAGACGATGACATCTGTCCTTTTTGATTTTGGAACGGCATCTATTGCACCCTAAACCTCCAAGTAACTCAACTCAGAATTTGCGATCATATTTCAGAAGCATCGTCATACTGGGTGCCCAGCTTTCTTCTTTTCGTCTGTAGCAGAAGAATGGAGTTGCCATCAGTATTTGGCAAGAGCAATCACTACAAGCACTATTCTAGGTTTCCCGCTATTGAGGTGAGGTGATATGCTGTCCTGCTAACTCTGGCTGTGGGGAAGTTGTTACTGAAATTACCCAGGAGCAGAAACGGGAACAGTGGTCAGCAGTTTTCAAAAGAGGGGGCAAGCGTTGCCTCTGGAACAAGGATACAGCATGCTGTTTGCCCTCTTGGAGCTGGGCCGAGTAGTTGTGTATGTTTCGTTCTCTCCTAGCTGGTGAATGGCACTCTGTAGCCCTTGAGCAAATTGGGGTGAGCCTCTTGGATGCAGTCCCTTGGTTGTTGCTGATTAACTGCAAATGTCATTCTGGCTGCACACTCTCCTTTGGACCATATTCACCCAACGGGACTCACATGGCAAGCATGGATCTCGGTTATGCGTATAGCTTGCAAAATAGATTTTTCAAATATACTTTTGGAGAGGGACACTCTCGGATAAATATGATCTCCTAATTTCTGGGGATAGTTAGGAGTGTTTGAGATCCAGAATATGCGAATGCCAATCTTGGCTCTATGTAACCTTGTTGAATTCTTCAACTTCTTTGTGGTTCAGTTTTCTCCCCTGTCAGGCAGGGGCAGAATTAATTATTTGCTCGAAGAATCAAACTGCTTACAGATGACCTGCGGCTTGCGATGGGGTATACACTGATTCAGTTTAAGTTAAAAAATATCATGAGAAAGAAAATGCATATCACTTACATAACTACAGAAGTATGCTAACAATGATACAGCACCGCCCTGACAGAGATGTCTCAGCACAGCTATGACTGTGGCCCAAGAAGAAAGCTTGGAGTTATTTAAAACACTGGGACATGTTTCTGCATTTCTCTCTATAATGCAATCACATGGCTCTCAAGGGCAAACTTGTAGATGACAGGGCCGTGCCCTAATGGCAAAGGGGCACGCATGTGAGAAATCAGTTGTTTCCTCTCATGGTCTCTGGTCTGATGGAGGGCTTCCGAAGTGTCTCGGCATCCTGCAGGAGCATCCTACTGAGTATTGCTAACATAGGAAGGGTCAACATTCAAAATTGGGAATGTAGTTTCCTTTGAGTGCCTGTGTGACTCACTGAGTCACACTATAGCTTCCATGAAGAAAATCTGTTTGTTTGCTTTTGTTTATTATTATCATTTTATTTTACTGTTAAATTTTGTTTTGTTTTGTCGGGGAGGTCACAAGGGCAGAGGGTGGAAGCAAGGAAGCGGGAAGATGGGTGGGATCAGGATGCATGATGTGAAATCCTCAAAGCATCAGTAAAAAGTTAAAGAAAGAAAAGAAAAGGTGCTCAGAATACTAAACCATGAACAATTCTGAGTCATGTGGCATCAAAGGGAACGACAGACACAGATGTGATTATATCCGTTGAGGAGTGGTTGGCTGAGGGTCCAGTATATATAAATCAAAGAAAACCTGGCTAATAATAATTTCTGTTCTGTTTTCATGTGTGTATGTGTGTGCTTGTATGTGTTATGTGTTGTGTGTGTGTTTTCCGGGGAGTTTATATCCGGGGAGAGTTTTCCCCTCCTGAAATACAAGTTCATTAAAATTACACTTGTTATTTTATAATCTGGCTGTTGCCTGTGGC
>JAQHUG010000178.1:1958719-1999172 GCA_028555095.1 Dicrostonyx torquatus
GTGCATTTTCTTCATCTGAACACACTCAGCTCCCACTTTCTGGGATAGTTTTCCTCCATTTCTCCTCTCTTCATTCATGTTGCTGAGTTGTGAGGCTATAAATAGGTTGTTAAGGATGTCTCTTCCTGTTTCACTGTTCTCAGTACACTTTCTAGATACCTACCTTGTGCTTCACCGAAGGTATGCTCAATGTACAATGAGCTGTTGTTTTTGAGGTGGAGATAACGTTATCCTTAAGGCATAGTTTCTGTGCAATGGGCTAGGTGCGGTTGGAAAGTCCTATGTGAGTGGTTCTGTGGGTGTTCAGGGGTAGCTCAAAATAATCCAGAAATAAGACAAAGGATGATTTAACTTGAAGAGGTTGGACCCAAGCTTCTCAAGCAAAGCATAACTCTAGCTAATGGGGACAATTTTGTTTGATTACATTAAACTGTGGGTTGCCATCGTAGTACTTCCCGGGTATATGTCAAAAAGACCCTGAAGCCAGCATAACCAAAGACATATCAGCACACCCATATTATAGCAAAATTATTCATTATAGTTAAGAAATAGAACAAGTTATTGATCACCCACCAACTAATGGGTAAAAAAGATGTGGTACATACATACGGTGGAATTTTGTTTGATTAAAGAAAAATGAGATCATGACATTTTCAGGAAAATAGGTAGAATTTGAGATCATTATGTTAAAATAAGCCAGACTGAGAAACAAATACCACATATTTGTATGTATCTCATATGTAGGCCCAAGCTATGGAGGTAGCAGTAGGATCCTTATCCTGAATGAAATGGGGAGCAGCTAGCTGGAGAAGGGCTTGAGAGAGCAGTGGGGTGGGCGGATGTACAAAGATGAAGTGTAATGGCATGCATATATGCAAATGCCATAATGAAACCCTTTACTCTGTATGCTAATTCAAATAAATGCAATAAAAAATTAAAAGAGTGTGCATACAACAGTATAAGATAGAGTCAGTTTTCTGGCTTCATTCCTAAAGACAAAAAAATCACAGTTGCAGCATTGCACAGGAGAAAATGATACAACAAAAACATAAAACCATGATATGGGAAAAAGAATTTCAAAGGTAAAACATTAAAAAGTTTGCCAGTAATGACTAAGGTGGGGAAGGGCAGAGCAGGAACCTAGTAACCATGGCAACACAGATGCTTGTCAAAGGATAAAGGAGTGTGTCAATATAACGTTGAATGTGCAGCTTTAACTTGCAAAAGATCTGAAGACTTGATTTCAGGGAGGTTCTAGCTTGGAGATTACTGTGAAGAGGTTGGGGGGTGGTCTCACTTGAGGGAAGATTATAACAGTAATTGCCAATGGGTCTGACTCATAATGCAGATGCTGACAAGGATGGTGGACATTGAATTAGGTGCCTGTGCCTTTATATTTTGGGCTCTGATGTGTCTTGGTCCAGCTGGGTACATTGTGCTTTGTTTGCCTAGGTGTATCACAGAGATGAATTTGTGTATGAACAAACGGGATAGATATTTGATAATGCTGAAGCTGTTTTCTAATTCAAGAATCACATGGAACTATTTCATGACATATATGCTATATATATGTGCTATAGTAGCAATGCAATATACTGAACTATTGTAAGGTCATGCAGAAGGCGGAAGAGTCAAGCTGGAGCGGCTCCAGGGTAAGGTTTCTATTCCTACCTCCAGGATTGAAAAACATCCCCTTTCATTTTTAAAAGGTCATTACGATTTCTCTAAACCTCTCCCCAGTCCATGTTGCCATACATGGTGTTCTGATAACATCTGCATTCTGAACCTTTGCCCCGCTGTGGAAATTTCCAACACGATCCTAATATCTGTTCTGACCTTTGCTGCTCCTGAGAACTGCCCCCACTGTCATCTGTAGCTTGGACTTTGCCTCTGTCTTTCCATCATCCTTTCTGAGCTCTTTTCTGCAATAACGTGGGGGCTGCTGGGAATTCAGTTCCATGTACGACGCCACTCAAACTTTGCCTTCCCTCGCTGCTTGATTTCTAAGCAGATTGCTCGGCCTTCACTTGCAGCTCCTAGTTTGTTCGCACGTAAGAGGCCACCGTGTTTCTGGAGCGTCCTTCAGTCTTTCTGCTCTTCCTCTATGCTTCAGAATTCAAATGAAGTGGAGAGTGCAGACTGCGACCATCCAGTTAGAATGAAAAGGTACCAGAAATACCTAAACACATACAATGTCAGCTACAGTCTTTCACACTCGGCTCGTCTCTTTCCATCCTCGTACTTGTTGTAGGGGTAAGTAGTTGTGTTGCCTTCATTTTAATGTAAAGCAACAGAGAATTAAAAAAAGTAGTCTGTGTGAGATCATATAAATACCTTGTTCAAGTTCACATGGGTGACACGATTCGGAGTCCACACTTGGAAAACACTACAGCATAATTGCGATAGTTAGCTTCAGACATTATGATGGCCCATACTGAGCTTGTATGGGGGCGTGGCCACCCACAAGTATGAAGACAGTGGTAATTGTATAGTTCCTGAATTAGATGTATAAAGTCAAGTCTTTGCACTTAGCTACATAAATGTATCATTCATCACATTATTTGGCTAACATTTCTCTGTGGATTTTAGCAGCAATTGATATCAGGTACGTTTTCCACCAAAATTAATTTTCACCACTATTTCAGTGCTGTCATAGGGAAGGCATCATGGCTGCTACCCCATTACAGGCTGCAGACAGAACTCTTAAATATAACCAAGTGAAAGTCCCCACATACGTGCTGGGGTAGAGTAGGGCATGTGTGTAGTCTTCCGAAGTGAAGTAGACTTAAGTATGAAACAGAACAGGGTCTGACTGCACATCAGCCATTTGGTTCTGCGATTATAAAATGATAATAAATATGGAAATGGGACAAGAGTAAACCCTAGGTCCTTCTTTGCAGAGATCATAGCCTTTGGGTCTTGACGTGCCACTACCTGTAGTTTTGCAGGTGGCACCGTGTAACGGACATGGAAGAGGCATGGCGTGCAGTCTTTCTACCAGCCACCCATGTTTCTTACAGAATATTTGACCTCTAGCAAGTACAGGTGGATAAAATCAGATACCAAGCACAATGACTCGTCTTGACAGCTTACTGTGTCTTCTCAAGGCCTTATCTGTTGCAGTACTGTGAGGTAGGCAGGGGAAGCTCTCCCTCACATTTAGTAGGTGAGGAAATGATGAGTTCGAGAGGGTTGATTCACTTGCTCAGGGTCACAGTTGGTAAGTAATGAAGCTGTGACTGGAACCACAGACCCTCGTGTTTGAATCCAGGGAGGACATGTCTCTTTTTCTCTTGGCTGTAGTTATGCTGTACCTAGGAGGACATGTCTCTTTTTCTCTTGGCCTTGTGGACTGCAGAGATTGATTAGAGTGTAACAGATTCCACTCTGGACATTCTCCATCTCACTGAATGGTTTCTTCTCTACAATAAAAGCACTTGCCTGTCATGGTTGTGTCCCATGGAAGGCACTCAAATGACCAAGGGATGACAAGTGGATGAATGTAGGTGTTTTATTCTCCTTTATTTCTCTTAGATCAATATCCTGTATTATTATGCTAGAGTGACATGATGTTCAAAACAAAAATTTTTAAGGCAGACGCAGCTAGGTTGTTCCTAAATTTGATTTTTCTTGATGACTGATCACTGTCCCTTTCGGTTTTGGTTTTAGTTGCTCCTGAAATCGTGTGTTACCTTTTGTATAAGATTCGTCTCAACTTCACAGCTGCTGACACTGGGGTTTTCTTTATTAGGGGAGGTTGTGCACAACAGAATGCTAAGTAAGATCACTTGCCCCACTGGGCGGTGGTGGCACATGCCTTTAATCCCAACACTAGGGAGGCAGAGGCAGGTGGATCTCTGTGAGTTCAAGGCTAGCCTGGTCTACAAGAGCTAGTTCCAGGATGGCACCAAAGCTACAAAGAAACCTTGTCTTGAGAAAAAAAAAACAAAAACAACAAACCAAACCAAACCAAAAGATCCCTGGCTCCATTCTCTGGATGTCACGTGCATTCTCCCTCCCACTTTGGACAACCAAAGATGCCTGCAGACTTGCCAAACGTTCTATGGCCCACACAGTTATCCTAGATGAGAACCACTGATGTCAAGCTTCCCGTGTTATGTCTCAGTCTTCAACTACTGACTGACTTTTTAAATCTTTTTTTCTTTCTCACTATCATTCATTGCCACAGATCAAATTTTTGCCTCCATATACTAACAAGTTTCATTTTCTCAGGTTGAAGTCATTACTAAAATGTCCCAGGTCTGTGGAAATGTTTAGGACCAAAGCTGTTTCGGAAGTGCTCAGTGACATGGAAGCATCCAAGACCATGGCAATCTCCAGGAAGTCAAAGGCTTGCTTTGCTCCTCTTGGTCATGGTGAAGGAAGGATCAAATTTTGTTAAAGTTATGAGGCAAATGACATTTGTCTTTAAGATTACTTTTTCCCCCCATCAATTCCTCATTTCTCTCGTTGTTCCATTTCCAAAGCTTCAAATTCATTCCTCCTCTACTCTTTATAACAAAAAACATTTCCCCGTCAGTCCTTACTTCTTAAGGCATACCAATATGCATCATATCTTAGCTAATTCTTAGTCAGGTCGTGCAATCAATTTAATGTATTTGAAACTGGAAATACTTTATAGGATTGGCTGGTATCTTCCTTTTAACATTTATATTTTCTTACATTTTGTAACTTGAGGAAATAAATTTCTTACATTGTGCTAAAGTAAAATGAAGAATTTTCAGCAGATGGGAGAGATAGTTTTAGATGCAAGTCTTCCTTCTATATCTTAAGTCATGTCTCCCAGACAACCACTTTATATAGTGACAAACAAAATGCATTTCAAGAGTTTTGAAACTGAGGTTGATCTGTGTTCCTGCCATCCATACAGTTCCACAGCTGGATATAATAATCTCTTCTAATTACACAAATTTTGTTATTGGTTATTGATGTGATTTTCTTTTTCAGTATTAGTGGTGTACCACTAGATATAGAAGTTGAACAGAGACAAAAGTACATTGCTGTAAGCTGATAGGGGATGGAAATTCAGTTTCAGAACTGTGTGTATAAATTATATGTAAATTACATGTGAGACTTTGTAGCAGGCAGTGGGTAGTGCTGGTAATGGGAAATAGATGATTTATTTTGAAGGTAGAAATGATTTTGTATGAGATAAAATAATTGAAAAAATACTTGTCAAAGGATTGGCTATTATCAAGAAAATGATTCTGGAAGGGTTTGTAAGCCTATAGGAAGACATTTGTAGTTCTAGAATTTGTGATGTATAAAGGTGAGCGTTCACTGATTTCTCCCTTCCAGGTCCAATATTCTGTTATGAGAAGACATTCTTTTGATACCTATTTGATAATATTCTAAAGCCTCACAGTCCAAAGTTTTCAATTAATCACATGAAAATACTTTAAATGACAAATTCACATTTGAGTCTAGCTGAAACACTGTAAGTCGTAAGTCTGTGGACAAAGACCATACATAAACACGGAGGCAAGAGGAAGGACTCTGCCAAAACCTTGTCTAAAGTGGTGCTCATGATCTATGTAACTGTCCCTTTCCTCTCTGATTTTCACTGTAATGAGCTCCAAGGAGGGGAGTCACCCTGCCCATTTCCATTCTAGTACTAGATTCCAAGTATTGATGCTCTCTTATCTTAACAATTTAGGGGCTCAGTTTTCTCTTTCAATGCTTCCAACTTTTGTTTGGGATAATCTTTAGGAACACATTAACAGAGTCAATTCAGATGCAATTAAAGAAGGCTTTTAATCAGACAAAGAGTGTCACATTTAAACTATTCTTTAATGAGTGCTTTATAAAGTGTCTATAATGCACAGGCATTTTGCAGTATGTTCATGTCATTAAGACAAAACCAAAGTGGGACACACAATCAAACAAACATAACAGTAGCCATTTCCAAATTATAGCTTGTGTTGCTCAGTTTGCAAAAGCTTGATGATCAGAATGGAGCCGGCACACAATACCCAGACCCACTGGTGTGGAATACAAATGGTGCGCGAGGACTCTTTGTTCTTCACACATTTCCAAGAGGGGTTAGCCGCAGAGGAGGCTATTGAGAAATGGGTGATTGCATGAAGTAGGCATCCTCTAACTTTTCTGATTGGAGGAATATCTCAGAATTCTCCTGAATTCATCTTCTGTTCCTATGAATGAATTCTAGGAACATGGTAAGCCATTTAAGCCTCCCTAAGAGATTGGCTTTAATAGCAGGATGCATTGAAGAAGCCTAAAAATCTCCTCTGGAGGTATTGTAGTTCTTGCATCTTCTGTGAAGGATTGCATTGAGATTCTGTGGGTCTGTGCAGCTCCCATTTTAATGGAGGGCCTTCCACCTCCACGCAATTCACCTATACACTTTTCCTTTTGTTGGGCCACCACACCCAACCTGCAGTTCTTATTCAAGTAGTAAAATGCATAAGTAGGAAAGAGATGTATTTTGCATCTCTGTGACTTTGGGCACTTGTGTTTCCTATCTTAGATTGTGTTTTCTCATCCCTAAGAAGTATCAATAGTTAAAATTCTCAAGTGGGTCACAGCATGTAGTAAGTAGCCTTAGTTACATGTCTGTTTATTGTCACTGTTGTTTATGAAATTAGAATTGTTTCTGTTGCTTGTAAAATGAATTTATTTTCACATTGAAATGGATAGCTTTTTAAGATTGAGATATTCCAATTACTCTACTGCAAAGACCATGGTAGGTTTCCCAATGTGCCTATAGCATTGTGGGGAAAGGGAATTAATGACATGGAAGAGAAATGGATGTATTATCACTGCTTGAGCTGATACAGGCATGGAGTTTGATTCCTAGCTGCCATTTATCATAACCTTGATGTTCTCTTCAGAATGTGAAAAAAAATATAACCAAGAGAAGAAATACAGTCCCAAGTCAGAGATACAGTGAGTAACTTAAAGTCGATAGTATTCCTGTGTAGGACTAATGCTAAAAATGAGAGATGTATGTCTGGAGAAAATGCAAGATTGGGTCAAGAGTAAAACATAAAGTTCAGAAAGAGTATGTGTCAACGGCACAATCTGACTGAATTAGACATCAACCAAGGTACTTTAATCATATCTGTGTCCTTTACAGGACAAAAGATATGCATAAATCAATTTCAGCATCAAAGAGACAATTCAAATCTAAAAGAAAATGCGGGAAATTTTCTTTTATATTATCTTAGGGTCTGTCAGGGATGTAAACTATGTTTGCAGAACTTCTGTGATTATGGAAATGTTATGGGTAAGAAAACCCCAACAGTGTCATGAGATCCCAGGTAGAATATGCCTGCTGGCACACATGGCCTAGATTTATAAAGTAAATACAAACTTAGGAAGGGAGTATGAGCATTGCCCCACCCAACCTGTTACTAGCAAGATACAGTTGGTTTTTGTTTTTATGTTTTTCTTTCTTCTTTTTTTCGATACATTTGATCTTATAACCTTTTCCCAACTAAGTTTGTCACCTTTTATAATTTAGAAAAAATAAGGCAAATGTGATCAATTTTAGAAAAGAAAGATCAGTTTATTGCAACTAAGGTAATTAATACCCAGTTATATTAAGTTTGAGTGTTGCCAGAATGGTGATTTAAAATGTTTAAAATTCTGGATTAGAAACAAGGGGATTTCCTTATAGGCTAAACAGCTAGCTGCTGAGAAGTCATGGTTATATAATTTCTCATATTTAACCTTCTTCACTGCACTATGTACATTGTAGACTTGGATTATTCTTTTCAAAATTTGTTTCAGAATCTCAAATGTTGCAGTCCTTTTTATTTTAAGTATCACAACGTTTGTTGATAGATACAAATATATAAAATTAGGGCATGAACATGACTTGATAAATTAAATAGACTTAATTTCAATACTATAATAAGAGGGACCAATTCAAATTCCCACCATTTACCTTATACCCACAAAAACCACTTCAAGGCAAGGCCATTCAAGATCTCTCAGAACTAATCAGTTTTGTGCAAGTGAACCACCTTTCTTAATAAAGACTTGTGCACTTGCCCAGTCTCAAGAATATTAAAATATAGCAAATAAAGTCCATTACTAGAGGTAAAAATGCAGGCAATATACTATTATGGTAGCAACCAATTATAGTTAAGAATAATTCATTCTTTAAAAGGAAAGCTTTCATTGGACTCAATCTATTGGTATCATTTCTGAGAAACACATCTTTTATCTTTTGGTTGACTTTACTTTTGTTTCTAACCTATTTATACTACTCAAGAAAAATTAATCTCAGTGAAATTTCTATCTCCTCCAAACTACTAGATTATAAAAACCATGTTCAGAATATATTGTATGAGTGTTCAAAAAATAGAGACTTAAAAATGAAAAAGGATTGTTTAAAAAACAAATGTAACATGGCAAGTCTTCCTCAGTATTCTGTACTAGAAACATCTGGAACATGACTAATGGTTTGGGAAGTATAACCTATGAGCAAAAGTTAGCAGGAGTTGGAAATTATTTTATATGAAGATGAATAAGTCATAGTTTTAAATAGAGTTTATGTTTCTGAGCAAGAGTTGAAAGGACACTAAATACTATGAAAGCACACTAAATACTATCTTTTTAAAAATATACTAAGGACTACATCATGCATTACAATGATTTTGTGTTGAGAATGAAGAAAAAGGATTTGAAGGGATGTCCCAGAAAGATTGCAAATTTGCTAAGTTGACGTCCATGTATTGTCAGGACTTTGAGGCTTTGGTAAAATTGGAAATGTTTTTCACTTGTCAATGAAGTGGTCAATATGTCCATAGTGTCGTATGTATTCCTTATGGTGTCACATGTATTTCTTATTATGAAAAGGTATGGCATGTGAGTATTAGAAGCAAATCTGAGGCACTTAGATTTGATTGCCTTATTCCTCATTACCTTTATTTATGTGTGTCTGTGTATGTAGATTTATGATGATTCACCAAAATGCGCATAGAGAAGTCAGAGGACAACTTTGGGAGTTGGGGTTCCTAGGATAGACCTTTAGGTCATTTGGCATGGTAGCAGCAGTCTTTGCCTGCTGAGCTATCTTGCTGGCTTGACTTGGTCATGTTAGAATATTCTGCTGCAGTGAGACTGTGCAATATTGTCGCTTGGCTCTGTGAAGGGTTTCTAGCAAACAGCAAGCTACTGTGCAACAAGGTGCTTTTAACTAGCAAGGGCACCAGCGTCCTGAGACACAGAAACTGAAAAGGGAGTTAAATTTGGTGACATAGGAGAGTAAAAAAGAGAAGTTATTGTCAAAGACATTACTGAACAAGATACATTTTAAAAAATGTTACACTTTCAATGCTGAGAATATGGATCAAATTAAGGGCTTAAATTAAAGTGTAGAGAGCATGGGGAATTTTTGTATTTCTGAGAAGTGTTGGGAAATACATGGGAGGCATTTCTTGCTTCATCACGTTCCTTTCCTATGTTTATTTTCTTAGAATAATATTTTACAGTGTATTCTTTGAAGTGTCTATTCCTTCTCTGTGCCTTTGTCTAGGATTGAAATAAAATAAAAAATTTAGGGCTACATAATGCTGTCAGGCCCATAATGAAATCTAGCTTTATTTATGTGTGCCCAGAGACTCAGAGCCATCTGAGTTTCTAACTGTGGTGTTAAACATTGCTTGACACTCCTTCCCTTAAATTCTTTGAAAAGAGCTTTTTATTTTTTATTGTTCATGCAAAAGAGCCCTCAGAACAGTGAAAGAGGAAAGCAGTTTGCTCATACATGGATTATTTTATTATATAACCAATACAGTTATTGGAGGAAGATACAGCTACTGGTAAGTAATGTAGATCTGATTCCTATGCAGTAAAGTCGGGTGCTATGCAGCTATTCAATGTCTGGAAATTACAGCAAACCTTGCCAGGCCTGTGGACTTCAATAATGTCAGTGTGGGAGCTGAGACTGACATGAATTTAATCGCAGTATCAGAAACTGACCTGGACTCTCTTAGTTGTTATATCTAATATGTTCTTTTAATTAAAATGGATTTGAAATTTAATAGTCTATATGTCTGTCTATCTATCTGTCTGTCTGTCTGTCTATCTATCATCTATCTATCCAACATGTATCTATCTATGATAATTGGGAAGATAGTTTTATGGGCACTATGACTGGAAATAATTGAGGTGACTGTTCTTACAGTCTGGGTGTTTTGTCATCATGGGCTTATGTTTATTTGGGGATGTGTTGCCAACCCCGTGGGAATTGCCTTGGATACTTGACACTTAAAATAAGAATGCTCATACTATCTGGGTGCTGGTGGCACTCTGGAGGCAGAGGCAGGCAGATCTCTGAGTTCAAGGCTAGCCTGGTCTACAGTTTGAGTTCCAGGACAGCCAGCCAGGGCTGTACAGAAAAACTCTGTCTTTTTTTTTTTAAAGACTGTCAATACTAGAAATTTTAGACATGAAGCATAACAAATGAGCTGACAAAGTTTAGGGAACCAGAGGGACCCAGAAATGTGATAAATTAGAACAGTGCTACAGAACAGACACCATTTGGGAGCTGCTTGGAAACATAACGTCTGTGGTGCTACCTTGACCTTGTTTGAAAGTCTACAGTTTAAACAGCTTGTGAGTTGGTGGTACGTACATTAAAGTTTGAGGGTCACTGATCTACAGTTCCTAAGATGGAACTGGGTAGTAATAATGGAAAGAGACAAAGAAACTTGGATATCCAATATGGTGAACTCTGAGCCTGGGCAGAGGTTGTGGGATCAAGGGGAGATAGATAAGTTTTGGTTTAAGTACTGGGAATGTGTTGTGTGAGAGGAGTGATAGCTGTTGTTTTCAGTGATTTGCCCCAGTGAGAACCTCCACTGTTGCTTGGCATTTCTTGGAGTGATCATGGATGATCTTGTTTATGGTTACGAGTGGAGCAGATACTGGCTGATAGTAGAATCTGGCCGCTATTAGATGCTGGAACTAATCAGAGGCTTGGCATTTTGGTGAGGGTGGAACACATGAGCTACTCAAGTGGGGAAAATGAATGCTGTTGCCTGAAGGTCAAAGCCAATCAAATCCTATTCTCCAGAGAAAAGGCCGTTTATTGAGGGGGTGTCTGGCACACCTCACTCACCTGTGCCCATCTCTCTAGTCTGCTGAGAGATTGTTGTGGATGGGTGCTCTATCCGGATGCCAGTGGCCAGGAACTGTTCTCCAACCTTAAAATGGAAACCACATTAAAAGGAGATTTGGGGAACAGTTAAACACACATTCTGGCCGGGCGGTGGTGGTGCACGCCTTTAATCCCAGCACTCGGGAGGCAGAGGCAGGCGGATCTCTGTGAGGTCGAGACCAGCCTGGTCTACAAGAGCTAGTTCCAGTGCAGGCTCCAAAGTGACAGAGAAACCCTGTCTTGAAAAACAAAAACAAAAACAAACAAACAAACAAACAAACAAAAAAAACCCCACACATTCTGCTGGAATCCTGCATCTTATATTTGGGAAAATGCCAGTGATTATATTTCTTAAACTAAAATGTAATAGTTTCAGTGTCAGTGATATATTTTAATTTAATTTAATGTCATTTTCCTTTTACAAGTAGAAATATGCTTATTATATTAGAAGTCCAAAGGCTGTACAGTAAATACATAAACCAGTCTGTTCTCTGGTATGAAGTCTTTAGCATGGTCCATTTCTTCACATGTGTTTCTTCCTGCTTTTGCTGCCTCTTTTTTAGCTGGTAACCATACTATGATTTTGTGTATGGCTTTCCATATCTTAAGAATAAAAAATTAGTCACCTGATAGCTCCAGAAGAGAAGAGAGCATGCTTTAGTCACAAACACACTGAATAAAAATGTACAGGGTTGTTTAAGACTTTACTAAAGGCCAAAAGGAAAAAAAAAAGATTTTTCTTTGAACTTTTTTTAACACTGTAGGCAGGAAATGATGAGATGGGGTCGCAGTGTATTTTGGTCCCTGCAAATTACGCCAGTGAGATCAGAGGTATATGTAAAGTATATTTTTAGTGGTTGCACAGCATTTAGCTGTGGCAGTCTTCAGCTAAGTCTGTGGCTTAACTTGGCAGATTGGAGAAGGAACATAAACCACAAAGAGCTATGGGTCTGAAGATATAATGAAGTCATGCATTACAGTAAAGGGTGGTGATGGGGAAGTCAACCTTTTCCAATAGCTAAGGTCCTTGCACTTCAGCGCATCACATTCTCTTTATTATTTGTGTATTTTTAGCCCTACTAAAATTGCATTCAGTTCGCCATCTATGACCTTAAGTGATTGGTCTTCATTCCTGTTCATGGCACTGTTTGGTGCCAAGAGGAATATCCTCTACACCTTGCTCTCCAGCTCTCTTATACACATTGGGATTACATAGTGAATTCTCAAGTTCATTGCTGACTTTCTGAGTTCTCATTGTAGATCTAGATACTTCTGCTCAATGACCAAGGTCATTGAGAGAATGTGAACATGGATTTGAAAGTAAATCTAGGGAGTCAGGAAGCATTCTGAAGCTATCCTAGATCTACCTGGAAGGTTAACTTTTGTGGTAGCTATTGTAATTAGGCACTTGGTGATTCGGTAACTACTGGGGATGGTGACAGATGCAAGGTGACATGACACCTGAAGATCCTGAGCCAACAGCGTGCTAGGATGGCTAGGCCACCTTTGGTCTAAGTCAGTAGTTCTCAACCTGTGGATTGGAACCCCACAGGGGTTGCACATCAGATATCCTGCATATCAGATATTTAGATTACAGTTTATAACAGTAGCAAAATTAGTTATGAAGTACCAATGTGGTGTTGGAGGTCCTTTTGTCTCCCACACCATCAGTGAAATAACTTTATGGTTAGAGGGTCATCACAACCAGAGGAACTGTCTGAAAGCAGTAGGAAAGTTGAGAATCACTGGTCTAAGGTATTTCAAGTTGGAAATCAATCACGAGTCTAACCATCTGCTGTAAGAAATTTTGCAGATATAAGTTAATTTGTTTCCATTTGAATTACCTAAAAGTGTTAGAACGAGGATCTATCTAAAAATATAGACACAAATGGAAATAATATATATATATATATATATATATATAATTTGTTTTCAGTGTGCTCTGAAATGGAATCATCATTATGCATAGTGCCTGGCATCTATCTTTATTAAAACAGTTCTTTATTTGAGTCCCTTCTACAACATGGCTCTTTAAATGCCCCCCCCAAAGATGTGAGTGCATGTTGCCTTCTTCATGGTTTGCTCGGTATGGAAAACGGCCATTTACTTGAGACATTTCTTGTCTGTATGTTTCTTCTTATTTTAGCTTCACTTGCTCCGACAATCCGTGTACTGTGCACTTATGGATCAGTCTCTCTGCATTGGGGACTGAGCTCCTGGCTTAAATCAGTCTCAATCATACACTCTGATTATGGTTTCAGGAAGAGGGGATGGAAACTCTCTTCCGAGTAACCCGAATTTTCTATTCTTCCTTTCTTCTTCAAAACCACAGGAGCATTTCCTGAATTATCTCCACTAAGATTGATTTTGCTTCTGTCGTTCATATATTATTGAAAAGTAATCCAATTATTATTTAAAGATAGGTCATTAGACTTACCTACAAATGTTTTTTCCAGGAGAAAAAAAAATCAGCATTATAATTTGCTGTTCTAGTAACCACTGAAACATTATACTGCTTATCAAATAATGCTGTGTTGCATTAAATATTTACAGCTAAATGGTTTAAATGCACATACCATCTTGGTAACTGATTATTTTTATTTGTATGAACTCACTGCCTTAGAAGCAGTGGGTGAATGTGTGTTTGTCCCAGTAGAAATGGAGGGAGCTCCTTTCATAAGAGAGACAGCTTTTGTCTTTCGTCTGTGAATCCACAGAAGGTGTTTTCAGAATGGATCTTCTGTGGCAAGACTTTATCCCACACTGTTCAAACTTTTAAGAGTCATCCCTTCGTAAGTCTCCACTTAATGTATCTTCCTCTTTCACTCGTACATCAGAACATGAAGATAATTTAAATAGCCTAAAAATTTGCATGTGCCTATTCATGGAACTAAATAAAACACTTCTTTCAAAATTCTCTCAAACTTTGTAATAGGGATTACGTAGTAAAGGGTAATAATTATTCATGAAATAATGCAGGGTAGTGAAATGGCAAGAATAACAGTCAGTGTTCAGTAAAAGAGGAGCAATGTTAATATGGGGATCTATTTATTTTAGGGAGAATAGCAGTTAAAGTCCCCTTTAAAAATGCTGCCTTGACACTGGTCCTTAATTCAATGATATTACTGACTAAAAGCCCTAGGTATAAATAATCAATTAGTAAGCCAGGCCAAAGAGACTTAACATAGTGTAAATACATAGAGCCTGTGTGTGTGTGTGCATTGTGTGCATTGTGTTGTACATGTATATTTGTGTATATGTGTATATTTGTGTGTGTATGCGTATCTCAGAGGTGTTAGGGCCTTTGCCCCTCAGGATGCTCTGTAAGTGTCTTTTGTTTTCATGTTTCTCTCCCCTTTGTCTGCAGACATTGGATTCTCCTCTGCATCAGCGCCCTAAGTGACAGCCCCTGGCAGTAATGAGGTTGCACACTCTGCTATAATTGAACCCTGTCAGCGCTACCCATTAAGGCCATAGTGTATATGCCAGCTCATTAATCCAAAGCCCATTTCTTCTCTGCCATTTCCTTTTTTATACGATGGCACTGTTTCAAGTCCTGATCTCCTCATTGTGTACTTGGGGGATCAGAAATAGAAAGTAATTGGTGTTGTTGCACTCATCTTGAGGAATAACCCTTTTAATAAAGACATGTTCACATCTGCAAACTAACGTCATTGTGCCATGATTGCACATTGTTTGTGCTTCTGGGATAGTTATTTGTAGTCGTGTGTGTGTGTGTGTGTGTGTGTGTGTGTGCATGAATATACATGTGAACACATGTCTTCAGACCCACCATTCCCAGATCCTATCAGTTTCATGATTCAAAGATGTGTTTATGATTAAGGGAATATATACATATGTACATCTATAATTTATGATACAGTTGATGATACATTACACATTCACAAGATAATATATTACTATAAGAGATAATGTCTCTCATGTGCCATTTAAAAGTGTATTTTGTGTTACTATACCCTTGGTTAGTGAACATCTCTGAGAAGCCACCTCTACTTTTTCAGGTATTTAAATATATGATATTAATATTAAAATGATAGTATTAGTATCAGTGTGCTTTACCCTGAATTGCTTTTTTCCTATATAACGCATTCCAATGTTATCATTATTTATTCTTTTTGTCCTTTTTTTCCATTTTTTATTAAATTTCAAAGAAAAATTTATATTTACTCCCCTTGTCTCAGGCCCTCCCGCTCCCCCACTACCCCACCGCCCTCTCCTTGCTTCCTTAAGATGGCGCAGGATACCCTGCCCTGTGGAAAGCCTGAGGCCCTCCCCTCTCCATCTCGGTCTAAGAAGGTGTGCATCCATATAGAATAGGTTCCTAAAAAGCCAATTCATGCAGAAGAGATAGATAGGTCCCTGTGCCATTATCATTGGCTCTTCGGTCAGTCCCCATTGGCAGCCACATTCAGAGAGTCCGGTTTGGTCATATGCTCATTCAGTCCTGGTCCAGCTGGATTTGATGAGCTCCCAATAGATCAAGCACACTGTCTCTGTTGGTGGGCCAGTCCCTCAAGGTCCTGACTTCCTTGCTCCTCTTCTCCCTCCTTCTGTTCTTCCACTGTACCTTGGTAGCTCAGTCCCTTGCCCTGATGTGAATGTGAGTCTCTGGCTCTATCTCCATCCATCATGCGAAATTTCTATGGTGACGATCAAGATATTCAACAATGTAACTATGGGACAAGGTCAGTTTAGGCACCCCCTCCTCTGCTGCCCAAGTACCTAGCTGGGGACATCCCTGGGAACACCTGGGATACCCTTTAGAGACAAGTCCGCATTACCATCCCTGACTTCAAACTCTATTACAGAGCCACAGTATTGAAAACAGCTTGGTATTGGCATAAAAACAGAGATACTGACCAATGGAATCGAATCAAAGACCCAGATGTTAATCCACAAACCTATGAACACCTCATATTTGACAAAGAAGCTCAAACTATCCAATGGAAGAATGAAAATATCTTTAACAAATGGTGCTGGCATAACTGGATGTCAACCTGTAGGAGAATGAAAATAGACCCTTATCTATCACCATGCACAAAACTCAAGTCCAAATGGATTAAAGACCTCAATATAAACCCAACCACACTGAACCTCATAGAAGAGAAAGTGGGAAGTAGCCTGCAAAACATGGGCACAGGAGACCACTTCTTATGTAAAAACTCAGTGGCACAGACAATAAGAGCAACAATAAATAAATGGGACCTCCTGAAACTGAGAAGCTTCTGTAAAGCAAAGGACACAGTTATTAAGACAAAATGGCATCCTACTGAATGGGAGAAGATCTTCACTAACCCCACATCAAAGGCCTGATCTCGAAAATATACAAAGAACTCAAGAAACTGGATATAAAAATTCTAAATTACCCAATTACAAAATGGGGTAATGATCTGAACAGAGAATTCTCAACAGAAGAAATTTGAATGGCCAAAAGATACTTAAGGTCATGTTCAACTTCCTTAGCGATCAGGGAAATACAAATCAAAACGACTTTGAGATACCATCTTACACCTGTCAGAATGGCTAAAATCAAAAACACCAATGATAACCTATGCTGGAAAGGATATGGAGTAAGGGGAACACTCCTCCATTGCTGGTGGGAATGCAAACTTGTGCAACCAATTTGGAAATCAGTGTGGCGGTTTTTCAAGAAACTGAGAATCTTTTTGTCTTTTATGTACGATCTTCTTCCATGTTCAAATTCCATGATAGTACAAGCAGAGATGACTTAATTATGATCCGCCTGATGAACCTTTATAAAACTTATTGTGTGTAGCTTTTTTTAGAGCCTTTTCATTTTATCATCCTAAATATACATTTTCTTTTTCAAAGTCCAAAAATCTAATTAAATGAAATCTCCTTTGAATAACTTCACATCTTAATCTTATTGAGGCTTATCTTTCAATGTGCCTTCTAAGTAGGAATCAAAGAAAATATACTTGACCTTAGCTGGGAAGACAGCTCAACTCAAAGGTATCATTTAATGAAAATGCAAAAATGTGAACAAAGGTTCAATCTGTAGACAGAACATGAGATGCAAGGATGCGGGGGTAAGAGATGTAGGAGGAGGCATTGACACAATTGAGAGGTTCAGGCCATCTCTCGGAACTTCCCAGCTCTGAGCAGAGTCACATTTATCAACATTATCACAGGTCCCAGGGAAGTTTTCTTTATTGCTACAAGATGGGAATACTGTGAGAATGAGTGGAAGGTTCTTGACATTCTCCGCACAGGTTACTATTTGTGTGTATCTTGTTGGTTAGGCTAACTGGAGTCTGAAACTTCCTGGACTCTGCTTTGAATAAAGCCAAAACAGCAATGAAGTTGGCAGGAAGGAATGTGTTAATGATAGCTTTTTTGAGGGTGGGTTTATAGTCTGTAGGTTTTGGCATGTGTTTAGTGTTTAGTTCAAGATGGAACTATGTGACTTGTCAGTCAACATATAGTCCAGGGAATGAAAATCATGCATGCTCCAGAGATGGCTGGCCTGCTTTTGTCTATAGATCCCCTGCTTTCCAGACTGGTGCGTGGTCCAAAAGTGCTCCGTATTCACTTCCTGATTTAATTACTTAATAATTCATATTATAATGGGAAAGGAGACAGTATTTACAGTGGATATTTTAATGTAGTTTTTTTCTGGGCTGTGTGGTTGTATAGTGGAAGGCAAAAGAAGGCTTTCCAGAAAAACCAACTGAAAATCTGCTCTTACCATCCCAAAAGTAAAGAAAAACAGGTATCTAGTATGATGCTTCCCCTGCAAAGTGGCCTTGAAAGTTCCCTCAGCCAGCAGACTCCAAGTTCACTTTATCAGATGCCGGAAGTTTTTGAGCGGTGGGTGATGGTAGATGTCACAAAATAATCCCACACCAGTTCAGAATTATCAACAATAAAGGGTTATTTATCTAAGGGAAACTTACATATAACAGTCCTAGATAACAGTCCTCTGTGCAAACAGGAACAAAGTCTAGCAGCTGAAAGTGAAAGCCAGAAGCAAAAGAGCTAGTGCTGCATTTACAGTATAAGAGACCATGCCCAAGTGGGCTGGAATCTTAAATGCTATTGGCTGAAGGAGCGGCATATGCTCCCACAGCCGGAGGGGGTTAAACCCTACCTTTTTGTCATAAACTTTTGTTTCACTCAATGTTGCCAATAAGAATTGTAAAAATCTCCTAAGTGTATAAAATCAAGATGCCTGTCTCTTGGCAACACAGCATACATCTTGATATCTTTCTCTAAAAAAAAATCATTTTAGAAAACAAAGTTAAGACAAGATACCATAAAGTGTGTAGTCTTCAGCTGTATGAAATTGACATCCTGTTTGGTCAAACTGAACATCCCTTCATGGGATCAAGAGCAATGGGATCAGATGCCTTTGTTTTCTAAGTCTTTTGGGGCTAAGATGTAGGTGAGAGGCTGAGGGAAAACGTAGACAGTAGAACTGAGGTTACCTGCCATGACAGTACCTCTAATAATGGGAGTAAGAGTGCTAGAATCATTTTTTATCATGTTTTATCCTTTAAATACTGAAAAGGCATTAAGGTGGGTGGGATGTGGGCATCAAATGAACTCTGTAATGTTTGCAGTTATCATTGATTTTGGTATCCTTAGGAATATGACTCCTTATTAAAACCAGATTGTCAAGGATTCTAATCAAGATGGAGAAGTGATGCTTTTTAGATTTTTATTTATATTTATATTTATTTATTTGCTAATAAAAGCCTGATTTGGTGAAAGGAAAAACAAAATAGAGACAGTGATGTACTCCAAAAAGTGCTTCTTAAATCCATCATTGTGGATGTTTTCTATATCATGTAAGTGAAAATTTGGCTTTTGAACTTGAGGTAATGGTTTGGATAAAGGCTACAGCACATCATTTTTCTGCTTTCTTCCTTGTCCAGAGTGTATCCCCATGTTGTTGGATGGAGCAGTCCATCTTCCCTGCAGGTGCCATTCTACAGGGGATCGTCCAATAGACTGGAGTTCTGTGGCAGGAAATAGTATCCTCACGTGCTCTTAGGGTACAGGAACCTCTTACGGGCAGAGATCATGGCTCTGGGAGGAAAAATAATTCAGCCTAAAAACCATGCCAAGCGAGGAGAAAACTGTTCGACTTCTTTCATCTGGGCTTAGGCAGGCTAACTCTGTCATTTTTCCAGTGAATCCCAGCTCCTACATTCATCCCATTCATCTTAGATTCCTTCAACAAACCTTGTGGGCTTCCAAATTAGTTCATGGTTGTTTTTCTAACCAACATGGACTCGTTTGGACTTTTAGAAATATCATATAAATCAAAACATAGCTGCCTGCATAACATAGTTGGAGGAGGGGTTGGGGAAGAAGCTAGTATAAATTTGTTGGAGGATGGCTGGGATAGGCACACTGAAAACCAACAGAGACATGTGAATAGGTGGTGGAACTCCATGACACGCTAAGGAGCCACGATTTCTGCTGACCTGCTTTGGTTTCATTTCCAAGACTTAGACATGTGGTGATCTTTGTGTTTCTTTTGCCGGGATTTGTGTTGCTTGTCAATGGGTGTTGTTGTGACTGCTTTTAAATTTAGCACTTTCTAATTTCTAATAGAGTTTTACTGAGCATATCCTGTAATCTTTCCTAAGGACATTACCCGGATGTGGTCATGTGGACTTCATCTACTTTGGAAAACATAGCTTCCCACCTTTGGTCCTCAGTGATAAATGAGTTATAGGCTTAGTGCTCTGATTGGCATAGAAGTAAAGCTCTCTGATTTAAGCCTGTTAAAGCTCATACTTTGTTTCTAAGATTTTCACACTGTTCTTATTTTCTCTGTTTTAATCTCTGAGACTTTGCCCCTCTGGTGTGCTTAAAGACAAGTCTTTCTTTGTAGTAGTTTTATAAGGCTGGTTTCCTGGAGGAAAGGTTGGCTTTTTAAAGCCCCATATGGTATAGTGGCTTTCACAGCCCCACTGTTATTTAACAGTGCCATTTGTGGGTGTGGAGGTAAAAAGCCAGGAGAAGAGAGTGCCTGAGTCACAGCCCCTGACTTTTAGCTAAAACTCTGAAGATCATTCTTTGGTTCTCTGTGGTATGTGTTACAAGAGGTTCCGGTTTTCTGATGATGGTTTGGGAATACCTAGCTGAGGATTGTTATATAATTGTTTTGAGATAGGATCTTGGTCTATAGCACAGACTGGCCTTGACCTTGGGATTCTCCTATCTCAGCCTTCTGAGTGCTCGGATTACAGAATTGCACCCTTGTGTTTATCTGTAAAGGCTTTCAAAAGTACATGTGATTTTAAATATGTTACCAAGAAGAAAGAGTGGTATGAGGAAAGATTTAACAGAAGAATATTTCTTCCAGACAAGATAGAAGTTGAGCTGTAGGAGTGGAGGAGATAAAATAACCTAAAATTTAAGTAGCAATCATCTCAAATTTTCTGTACTCAGGCTATGATTGCCTGTGTAGCTATTGATAATGAAACTTTGTATTTTTAACCAATAGTCATAGACTTAAGGAAATGTGTTCTGCATGATATCATTCTTACTGCAAAAATTAGTTTCTGATATTATATGCACTCAAGTTCAAATGGACACAAAATTTAACCTGTGAGGATTATAAGTATTTTTCCATTTCTTTTTATTTATTCTTTGAGATCTTCATACAATATATTTTACTATAGTCTTTCTCATTTTCCAACTCCTCCAAGATCCTATACCCACCAACCTCACGTTCTTTCTCTCTCTTAAACATAACCGAAAACAAATACAAAAGAAAACAGCCACCGAAGACACATGGAGTCTGATTTATGTTGGGTAACTATTTCTGAGCATAGGGCCTCCCTTGGATTGTGGTTGATATATCCAGTCTCACTCCATTAAAGAAAACTGATCTTCCTTCTCCCCATAGCTGTATTTGTGATTAACTTCTTGGCTAGGACAGGGAATTTGTGCCCCCTTTCCCTATTTTGTACTGCGGTTTTGTCTTCTTGGATCTTGTCCAAGCCTTTCACATGATGCCACAGTCTCTTTGAGTTTATGTACATCTGCCCTGTTATGCCTAGAAAATGCTGTTTCCTTGAAATTGTCCACCACCTCTTACAGTCTTTACACCCCCTCTTCTGCATAGATGTCTTCACCTTGATAGAGAACTGTGATAAAGATGTTCCATTCTAGGCAGAACATTCCAACGTTTCTTGCTTTCATGTTGTCTAGTTGTAGGTCTCTGAGTTAATTATCATCTACCACAAGAATAAGCTTCTTGGCTGAGGTTTGAGGGATGGGTACAGCAATATGTCATTAGGAGTTGTTTAATTGCTATGTCCATTTAGCATAATAATAGTAACACTAGGATGCCCCTATGTAGTAGTAAGAGGAGGACGGGCTGTGTTCCCTGCTCCCAGCTCCTGGCCACAGGCCTGCTTTTGGCCCTGGCTAGCTTATACTCAGAATAATTACACACAAGCTGGATTCATTTAACACACTGCCTGGCCATTATTTCTAGCCTCTATTGGCTAACTCTTACATATCATTTTAACCCATATCTAGTGTTCTGTGTATCACCACATGGTCGTGGCTTACTGGGACGATTCTAATCAAAGTCCATCTTGGGCTGGAGAAACATGGCGTCTGCCATACTGTCTTCTTTCTCCCAACCTTCCATTCTGTCTACTCTGCCCCCCTAAGGGCTGCCCTATCAGAAGGCCGAGGCAGTTTCTTTATTCAACCAATGAAAGCAACCCAAATACAGAAGGACCCTCCTACACCACCCCTAGGCTCATGATATATAGTCTTAGGATCTTGACATCATTAACAATATGAAGTGTTAACTTCATTCTCATAGAGTGGGGCTTCAGTCCAATAAAAACAACCAAGCAAAGGTTCATGCCACTGTTGTACCAGTGGATATATAATTGCAGGCAGTTTACTGTTGTAGATTTTAGGGTTCATAGCTGGGTGAAATTGATGCTTCTTACATTTCTACTCCAGTTGTGTGTATAGCATATTCTAGCACTTCGACAGTATCTGGTAGAAGGATGCTTCTAGTCGAGTAACAGCTAGATCTTTCCATGTTTGATGACATGCATATATCTTCAGCAATAGGGTCTCACTGTCAAGTTGTGGAGGGGAACCTGTAGCATTGACAATAACTTGTGGTGTTTGGAGTCTGTGGATAGCATGAAATTTCAAAGAACTTAATTTGCATTGCTCGTCAAAGATATTGAACATTTTTTCAAGTGTTTCTCAGTCATTAGTGTTTTATCTTTTGAAAATTTTCTGTTTAATTTTATATCCCATTTTTAATTGGGTTGTTTTCTTGATGCTCAATTATATGAAATTTTTGTTCATTCTAGATACTAACCCTCCATCAGATGTATAATTAGTAAATGTTTCTTCCGTTCTGCACATTTCCCCTTTGCTCCAGTGTTGGCTTTCTTCACTATACAGAGGACTTTTATTTTCCTGCGGTTCCACTTATTGATTGTTGGTATTAATGTCTGTGTTATCATGGTCCTGCTCAGGAAACTATACATTTTTAGCTGCCTTTAGATTCTATATATTTTCTAATCTTTCTATCACAACCCCATGCTAATTATTAATACAATCTTGTTTTATTGATAAGAAACCTGTGTATTTGTTCAAAAATCAAAGACTTTTGTTGCAGTCTAAGCAACAAAATTCCAGGTGCTAATGACATGAAATGAAAAGTTCCCATTTTGTAAACATCATAACGATAGTAAACTTGTAGCAATTAATCACTTCCTCATGAACAGACAGATAAAAGAAATCAAAATTTACTGATATTATAATGTGGATTCAACATGTTGATTTTGGAGAGGCAGCCTGTGTTTGAGACTTTCTAGCTGGAAACAGTGATTGAAACTGTGTTCAGTGGTTAATCTAAGATACTTTCATCATCCTATTTGGTTCTTAGATCCCTTCACACACTGAGGGTAGATTTCCTTAAGAAGTTGCACAGATTTATTGATACTTATATGTAAGTGTAATTTCTTACAAATATGGAAGAATAGTCTTGTAGAGTAAAAGAAATCTCAGCCTAATTAGCATCTCTGTGTTCAGTAGGGCTATAATATTTCATTTTGGATTGCGTCTGAAAAGAGAAATTTTAGTACTGCAATATGTTATGTAAATTGTACTCCAAATTAGCCTTATAATAAAATTGTAAATAGTAATGTATTAAGACACTACAATACTGTTGGTACCACAAAACTGTGTTCGTTTAGAAATCATATTTCATGGTGATGTATTTAAATGCCAAAGGACTCATTCTGCTGCTAACAGATCATGTATGAAATTATGGTATAAATAACTTCCACAAATTATAATTTATTGACCAATTCAGGGTCATGGTATGACAGGTTAATTTCAATTAGCACTTAATCATCAATTTGATTCTCATGTGATTGAAAGAGCAAGGTGCTTCAAATCATTAAGGAGTGATTCCATGACTTGGAGCCAATTTCACAAAACATTGTTTTCTGAGTTCTAGTCATGGCTGGGTAACGAGAGGATTTTGATGTCTAAAATACCTGGGGGAACACAGACTGCTTAGTCTTGGGGATCTAGGACATGCAAAAGTCCTAAAGATAAATCAGTTGAAGAAGCCAAAATAGTTTTGCTTAATCATGTGTTTAATAAATGGATGCAACAAATGTGGATGCTTGGTTAACGCTTGGTGATTGCTGGCATCTAGAAGATCTAGAGCCTTGTTCTTGAACAGCAATGCAAGTCTAGGGTTGCGAGCCAAGGCTGGTTTCATGAGTTCCATTATTACAGCTTGCAGAGTGTAGAGGCTAAGAAGGTCTCTTAATGCAGGAGTGCCAAGGTCAAGGGCTTTAGTGGAGTTACTTCCCCAAGAGTAGTAGGTAGAATTTCTTTAAAGAATCTGGAAAGAAGTAAGAGCTTCTCTTTCAGCCATCTCCTAATGTAGCTGTTTTTGTTTCTTACTTTTAAAAAGCATTTCACTTCATTACAGGCAGGGGCCTGTGGAGGTCAGAATAGGATGTCAGATTCTCTGGAGCTGGATTTACTTTGGTAGTGAGCTGCTAACAAAGGTTCTGGGAACCGAACTCAGGTCTTTGGAAGAGCAACAAGTGCTCTTAGCTGCTGGGCCATCTCTTCAGATGGGTGTCCTTTCTAGATACCTGCCAAATAGATATTCTGAGACTACTTCTCAGTCCTCTTTGACTTTGTCAGAGGAACATCCTTGGGTGGCTGGCAGCATAAATTTTAGAAGTTTAGCTAAGAGCCCAGAATGGGTTGACACATGTACTATTATACCAGGAGCACTAGAAATGGAGGAATGGGATTCCCTAAAGTTTGATCTTGCTTGACTTTTCTAAAACCCGTAACTTATCTTTTTAAAGTAATGGCAGTAAGTTTGTAGAATTGTGTTGAGAGCAGAACATGAAATAATGTGTGTTAAAATGCTGACACAAAGTTGGAACAATAGATAAGTAATTCTTCGTGACAAAAGTTTGAGGATGTGACAGTTTCACAGACTGGTATTGTCAGAAGCAGGAAGTCTAAGCCTTGCAGATGACACTTGGACAGTCCTGGCTCATCATCATGGCCATTCATATCTCTGCAGCCAAAGATAAAATTCTTAGCGTGTGTAAGAATGAGGTGCTCAGTCCAGGCTTTTTCTTTTGGGCCACCAACCAGCTCCCAAACCACGACACAGAGACTTATTATTAGTTTTGAATGCTTGACTTTACCTTAGCTTTTTTCTTACTAGCTCTTATAATGCAACCCGTTTCTCTTCACCTGTGTTTTCTCTTGGGGCTTTTTATTTTTTCTTACTTTTTGCTGTCTAAATATCTAGCTGGCTGGTGGTTGCATGGCCTCTGACCCTGGGTTTGTTCAAATTCTCTCCTTCTTCTTTTCCAATTATTCTTCCTCTCCTCTATTTTGTGAGCCTAAATTTTTCCTCCTATTTATTCTTTCTGCCTGCTAGCTCTGTCTATCCTTTCTCTACCTAGCTATTGGCTTCTCACCTTGTTATTAGACTAATCATATGTCTTAGGCAGGCAAGATGTAACACATCTTTTATAATGAAACAAATTAAACAAATGCAGCATAAACAAATGTAACAAATCTTTGCCTAGTTAAAATAATATTCCACAACATTTCCCCCTTCTGTCTAAATAAAAATGGGTTTTAACTTTAATATAGTAAAGCTATATATCCCCCAAACATTTATCAAGTAAAGATTACATTCACAATGTCCAGCCTTTTGTTTTTGGCAAATTCAAAGAAAATACTCCATAATTCATCTTATTTTGATTAGTCTAAAGTTCTGTACCTCATTGCCTTCTATTATAACTAAGGAAAACAACTGTTATCACTAATTTTTAACTCCATCAAAGACCCCAAAAGGTTATGATATTACCTGAGTAAACAGGAGGTACAGTGCAAGCGACTTCCAAATCTATAGAAATGACAGACATCTGGCATCATGGACAGTCATCCAAAGTTCCTCCGTAATTGGGGCATCCAGTCTTCAGCCTACAAGCCTAGAACATCTGGAAGGTTTTCTTGTGGAATAGAAATGTTTGAAGGACTGTTCTATTTTGCCAAAAGTTCATTAGTCACTTTCTTTTGTGTCCTACAAAATTTCTGGCAGACTTTTCTATGAAGCAGGAATTTTGAAGGACTGTCTCTCTTTGTCTTGGGAAAGTTCAGCAGTCACTTTTTGTGTGTGGCCTGCTCATCCAGTTTGTACTGCATACTGTCAGCAGTTAAGGCAAGATCAACTTCTCTGCCCAGTGGCTAATCTTGCCACAAAGAAAACAAACTCCATACGGAGGTTCTTGGATGTCTATCATCTCTAAAGTAAATTGGTGCTTCCAGGACCAGACCTCCTGTCTCACTCTTATGAAAAGACCTATGTTAACAAAACATTTTAAATATCATATTCTCTAGATCTTTGAAGAGTCTGAATATCATCTATCTATCTATCTATCTATCTATCTATCTATCTATCTATCTATCATCTATCTAACCATGAAAGCATACCTACTATGACTACAAGTTTGATTATTATAGGTGACTACATACTAACTTGTATTTCTTAATTATACATTTCTAGTTAGCTCTTTTAAGTTAAATTAATCTGTTTCTCTTTACCTACCTTTTGCCTCATGGCTTTTTACTTTTCTTTCCTTTGTATATCTTACTTTCACTGTTTCTCATGTCTGCTGGCTGGCAGCTGCCTGGCTTCTGGCCCCTGATGTCTCCCTTGTTCTCCCCCTTCTTCTCTTATTCTTTTCCCTCTTCTCTTCTTTTTGAGACTAGGTTTTCCCTCTTATTTATTTTTTTCTGCCTGCCTGCTCCACCTATCCTTTCTCTACATAGCTATTGACCATTCAGGTCTTTATTAGACTGATCAGGTGCCTTAGGAAGGCAAAGTGAAACACAAATGCAGCACATCTTTTCATAATTAAAAAATGCAACTAAACAAAAGTAATACACCTTTACACAGTTAAAGTAATATTCTGCAGTATAAACAAATATGGCACATCTTTGCCTAGTTAAAATAATATTCTACAAAAGCAGGTAACTGAAATACTCATAAATTAATATTACTTATAAAATGATCACAAATCCATATGGAAAAATATATAGGAATTATGAAGGCTGACAAATATATCTATGGGGAAAATGTTTTAACACATATTAAGTAGAAAACAAATCTGAAAGATGCTTCTCGTCTTACTAAAATGTATAAAACAATAAGTTACATGGAAATAGAAATGTGTTCTTGAGTAACTTTAATATTTTTCCTCCTCAATACAATTTGTAATTTTTATTATGAGCAAGTATTGTTTCCCCAAGGCATATGTGTCAATATTATGTAACAAGATGTATTGCCTTATATTTGAATTTTCGAAGTTTCAAATGGAGGAAACAGTTTAAAGGATGGGTCTCAAAGATTATGGTGCTATAATTTTGGAATTTGGCTAGGCGCATACTACAAAATCAATTCAAAGGCCTGCATACTTTGTTGAATTTAATTTAGTGTGTAAAATTGGTTATGGAAGTGGGTTTTTTCCTGACACTTAGACATTGAAGGATCTAATATTCTACATTAGATATAAGCATTTTCCTAGCAACATAATTTAATATCATGCGCACATTTCCGTGAAGAAAATGCATATGAAAGCTACAATCTTAAAAGGTGGTATTGATTTAGCCATCTCATCAATTTCATATAAGCTTATGAGGTCTGACTTAATCTTTAGGGGAAGTTCAGTTTCTAACTCATTTTATTTGGATCTTATAGAGAAACACAAAAGACAGAGTAGACTCAAATTGATTTATGGTGGGCGGGTGAGGCTTGTTCCACACAGCCTTAGTAAAGCACATTCTAAAACAAAAGTGGGTTAAAAAAAACAAGATAATGTAAGGATTTTTCCTAATCCTGATTAGATTTTAAATTGTCCCTTTAGTAGTCTGCATAATTATAAGGCACTGGCATAGAAAGAGAAACAATAGGAAATAACTCATTAATGCCCATGTCTCCTTGGCATTGCTCCAGGGCTTGCAGCTTGAGGTTTGCAGAGGATACTGTCTGTATCCTTCCCCCATCTGATGCAGAACATCAAAGACTGAAGATTCCTCAGTGTTCAGACAGCCCTAATTTTGCCTGAAGTGGTAATATCCTGAGGAGCCAAGGGCAGCGTGAAACTTAGAGGATGTTACCCGCGCAGATCATATTGTTTTCAATTGCTGTGCGATTAGAGAAACATATTTGGGTTTCCTGGCTTTGGAACAGAGCAATGTATTACCTAATCCTCGATTTTAAGCCCAAATTGTAAGGTCATTATAATGCGGGTGAATTAACTTGTTAGCTTGCCAGGGCTCGGCTGTAGGTGAGCCATAGTGTTCGATTATCATTAGTATATTTTCAGTATGGTACCCAGACTGAAGATACACATCATCACTAATGAATAATGAGACGTATCTAAAATAATGAAAAAAATTTAAAGTGTGTATGTATGTGTGTGTGTATGTGTGTGTGTGTGTGTGGTTTATGGCTGAGTGCGTGTCTCTGTGTGGACAAGTGGGGGTAAAGTGAGCATCAGTGTCTTCCTCTGTTGTTCTTGATCTCAGTTTGGGGTGGATTTACTTTTTACTAAAACTTTTGGGTAAACTATGACTATATGCCCTCTTTGGTCCAACAACTCCCACTCCTCCCGTATCCCTTCCTCATTGTTCCATCTCAAACTGAAAACCTTTAAAAATTTGTGTCTCTCTCTATATTATGCAAATGCATAAATATATAAATACAACCTGTTGAGTTTGTTTGGTGTGGCTTGAGTGTTTGTATTGGATAACTAGGTAGGGGGCTTGTTGAGGAATATTATTTTCAGGTGTGCTACTTTTGTTTATGCTGCATTTGATTAATGGTGAAACTGTGATTCCTTGCCTGTCTAAAACATCTGATGGTCTTAAAACAGAGTTGAATGGCCACTAGTGAGATAGGAACAAGGATAGGCGGGGCTAGCAGGCAGAGAGGATAAGCAGAAGGAGAAACGAGGAAGGAGAGGAACAATGAGAGAAAAATGGTAGGAGGACATCAGGGGTCAGCCACTCAGCCACTCAGTCACTTAGAGTGCTTAGAGTAAGTGTTGAAGTCAGACATACAGAAGCAAGAAAAGATAAAGGCCTAGAGGCAAAAGGTAGTCGGGATAATTTAAGTTAAGAAAAGTTGGCAAGAAATAAGGCTTTCATAATTGAGAATAAGCTTCCATGTGTGATTTATTTGGGAATGGGTGGTGGGCCCCTCAAAAAGCCAAAAGAACACAAAACATCACAGCAGAGGCTCATCCTTGTAGAGGCCAACTTCCCCTCTCCCAGTGGTCACTAGGTGCTTATAATGTTTTGTCTAGGGTGGGACCTCCTTGGGAACTCTGCACTTTGTGTTAGTAGGTCTATTGGTGTTGTCACTGCTCAGGTCTTGTTTAGGCAGTTATATTGTTGAGGTGTCATGAGTGTAGCTTCTGTTATTTCTAGGAGGAAACAATCCCACAGCTGGCTTCCTGACCTTTTGACTCTTGGAACCTTTCCACTCGCTTTGGCACAGAGTTCCCTGATCCATAGGAGTGTGGGATACAGGGTTTATGAAGGTGAAATGGGATAATCAGAATGGGGGGCTCTAATTGGAGAGGGTGTGAGGGGAATCAATATGGAGGGGAGGGAGGTCAATACATAAGGAGAAGGTAGGAGAAGGAAGGTCAGTACAGAAGGAGAGGAAGGAGAAACAAATGACACCACTGATGTTTAATAAAACCAAACCTCTAGGAAGTATATTTTATATACTTATAAATGTGCATGCACACACACTCACACACACACGCACACACACACGCACACACACACACACACACACACACACACAGATTAAGTTATGCTGACTGGTGCTAACTACCCAAACTATGTACCAAAACCCCAGTACCAGTTATCAGAAACCTCTGAGTTGTTGGTCAGGGTAGTTTCAAGTGACTCCCCTAAAAATATAGACTATCATTATTACCCCTTAGTTGTCTCTCAGTGGTTGAAGGACAAGCCCTACTGCTGAAGACATAGCGCCCTTGTGGCACAGGACCCAAACGATTCAAGGCTTACTAACCTGAAAGCCTCCTTCCTATGGTTCAGCTTTCAAAAATAATACCAGAAAGTACTATATAAGTTGCTAATGGCGGGAAACACTCAATAGCCTTAATCAGCTGTGGCTCCTATGAACTGTAACTAGCCTGGCAAGATACCCAAAGGTGCCATAAGGACACTCATATTTTGGCAGCAACCAACAAGTATCAAATTGAACTGAAGGCCAACTAAATAGAAGGGAAATCATGCCTAGTACAGAAACCTCGCCAACTACCCAAAGCTACTGAGGGCATCGGTTTTAGATGAAAACGTATGATTGCCACTTTATTGGACCAGCTTAATAACTAACTACATTCTAAAATTTATCTTCCTACTTAAAGATAAGTGTAGCTCTCACCTCTCATCAAAGAACCTTCTCTTTGTGGCAAATAGACACCAATTACAGAAAACCACAACTGGACGTAATGCAAAGATTAAAGGTTATGGGGAGCTCAGCCCCAGTGGGTTCATCTACTTTATTTTGAGTACAAGTCCTCTTGTCTAGCTGAAGCTGGATGTTTCAGCTAGCCTGGCCAATGAGCCCATGAGTTCCTCCTGGCTTTGCATTTCTAGCATTTGCCTATAAGTACATGCCACTGTGCCTGCTTCGTGATTTGAATTCATGTCCTCATGATTGTGCATCAAGTATTTTACCCATTGAGCTAATTTAAGGCTTTGTATCTTTGCTGTGTAGTATTGGTGCACACAGGTTCTGTTCACCTGTGGTGTGCCAGGATATTTCATCGAGAGCTCTGCCCAAGACAAGCAAATACTTCCTGTAAGGACTTCCTATCTTTCCAGGATTAAATCATCTACAATTCCTGTGGGTTTAACTGATCACCCACATTTGAAAAGAGAGGTTCCTTTGCTACAGGAAACCTAGGATTCTAGGAAATCCAGAAGAAACAGGAATCCAGAGTGAAAACCAAAAATATATGTTCTTCTCAGGACAGATCCTGTGGAACAAAGTAAGATACTTTCTGGTCATTCACTATGAATACATGGAGTAGATATTAAGGCCATTAACATTTTTACTGCTTATTTTTTAATAAGTGTTTAAGTTGTGAGATTAAATCATAGTTAGAAATAATTCATAGATCTGTGTAATCTTGCCTAGTTATATTTACACACACACACACACACACACATACACATTTACTATTACCAAAAGAAAACAAAGTCTTGACCTTTGACAAGGATAATTTGATATTGGATTTTGATGATATACCTTACATATTAAAGCATTTAAATTTGTTTGGATAAAAAATGTCAGAAAGCAATATTGAAATATTGAATTTCTAGACCAAAACATTTATTTCTTCAAGTTTGGGAAGTGAACAACAAACTCAGGTAATCGTAGAATACAACCTTGTGATTACGAGACAGCTGTCTTTTATGTGCTTCAACCATAAATTCTGGGCAGAGAAATGAGCATAGGTGGTAGGAATAGACTTCCGCATATGTCACCATTCTCTCTCCAGCTGTAGAAAGGGTGTAGAAGCGTTATGGACTGCGGCAACAGTACAGTATTGGAGTTTAGACACCCCGATGTCACAAACTGCAGTCCTATGAGAAAAGCAACAAATGAGGAGAGGTTTTCTGTGGCTAGAAAATACTCAGCAAGTTGGGGTGCGGAGTTGGTTCAGTGAGAAGACAGTGCTTGCTGTGCAAATGTGAGAACCTGAGTCTGAATCCTGGGCCCTTTTGTGAAAAGCTGGGTGTGGCCTCCCATAATCCCAGCCTTGGGTGTTGGAGGCAGTCAGAGAGAGCTTCCTGGCCAGCCTCCTATACGAACTAGGGAGTCTCCAATTTAACGGGACTTGGCCTCAGGAGATAAAGTACTGGTAAACATCAAGAAAGAATTCATGTTCTGCTTTGTCCTTTGCTTACCTGTGAACCTGGGTAGTCACATGAACCATGCACATCTACCACAAACACACACACACACACACACGTGCACACATGCACACCACATGCATATATTCATACACAGTATACACATTCACACGTACATGCATGTGCATATGTATATATAAATACACACACAGCAATATAATACCACACATATAATAGACATATGTCCCCCAACACACACCCCACACATATCATCACACACATGTCAAATATACACCACACATAGATGCTTCAACATGCTAGAATTAAGCTGAGATTTTCAGTGTAAGCTTTAAATATGTTCTTGGACTAAAAAATATAGATCAAGGGTCTGTCGCTTTCCCTAAACCTACTTGAACATGTATAGTGTGTGTGTGTGTGTGTGTGTGTGTGTGTGTGTGTGTGTGTGTGTGTGTAGGGTCTTATTTTAAAGTCACTGCACGGGGCACTAAAGCGCTTGCTGTTGTGATAACTTGTGGACCTTAGGAACTTAGCAAACATCTCCTATTGATACAACTGTCCTTCTCAAGCCTCTGTCATAATGGTTGTAAAAACAGACTGATTGGCATCCGTTCTTTGTTTATTCAGTGGACCCAGTGACTTTGAAATCTAGTTAATAGTAAGTGACTTTCCCTTGAAACAAATTAAGGTGGCACATTAGCTTCAGTTTTACTAATGCATTATTTATCGGTGTATTTAAGACACAGGTCATCCTACCAGCCAGCATTAAGTTCTGCCTGTGATCCCTTTAAGAGTATTTTTACCTCATCCTGCTGCGGTTAGACTGTGCAATGCATAGATGTTATTCTGGGTCTTGAGCATGTATATCCTGTGTAGCTTTTAATACAATACCACATTAACGATTATTATATATCAGCTTGAGGAAGTAAAAGCTGTGTGCTGAATTATACTGGGGAAAACCTACGATGAATTAAGTGCTTGCTGGCAAACAGCTTAGGACTGGAGAATTACCTGAGCCCATCTTTGTTCTGTAAATTCTGGGAAAAAAATGAAGATGATACAATTGAAGTGTGGCCTTTCCCATTACTTCTATATTTCTAAATTAGCATACAAGGCAACAGGTTTCTTTTTGGCATTTCCATTCATATTTCATTTTGGCTTTCTCATTGTGGCTCTTACCCTTTCTTTTCCTTCCCCAGGCCTCATGTCTTTCCACCATCACGCATGTTTTGTTACCCTTCCTGCCTTTCTCAAAATCTCATCTTTTTTTCAGGAAGTATTATCTTAATAGTGGTAAGAGCCACACGTAAACAAGGAAGTAGTCAAATGTGCAGCCTGACCCAACCTGGTGTGGATGGGATGTAGGCCTGAGAAGGTTCTAGAATCTGATGAAAGAATAGCTTTATTATGATTATTTTCCACCTTTTGGAGTTACATAGTTGTGAATATGAAGCAGAGTGGAGACTCTGAAATGTATTTGTTGTCCCAAGATAGGGGGACAGAAGTCAGCGTTTCCAGAGACTGAGTCCAAGTATCACATTCGGCCTTTTATGTGACTGATTTCTCATTTCTCCATCACTTTCCTAATTCAAGCAAGAACCCACCACCTCAGTGCCCCTCAAAAGAGAAGGTGGCATGGATTGCCTATCCGTGGTTGAAACAACATTGCAGGACTGCTATTAATGTTTTTGATTTGGAGATCACAGTAATATTTCCCCAAAGTTCCAGACACACAAAAACATCCGATGAAATGTATCTGTTCTGAGTTTTGTGAGTATTGTTACTATTAAACACGAATCAACTCTTGGTGACGTTTGTGTCACCTTTCCTCCACTAATGCCTAGCACATTCTACGTGCCTGGCACAGAGCAGATTGAGTGAAAACGTTCCTGATGTCAAGATCCACACAGACCACAGTGGGGCTCTGAAAGTTCCACCGTTCTCCAGACATGGAGAAGTGCAGCCCTTGACCAAAGTCTTTTCCTTTACAAGATTTCCTTGGAGTCATCCAGCCCATTGAGGAGGGAGGATGATATTTTTGTTTCTTTGTTTACATCATAAATACAGAGGTTTGAGACATCTCTGCATTCTGCATCAGGAATGGCTCAGTTTTAGAAATGGAAGGCTGAGCTGTTTTAGTGTCTCTCAGATTAACTGCAACACAGAAGAACAATGGTGTATTGTTGCTGTTTATGGTCTTCAGACTACTGCCTGTGAAGAGAGAAGCCAAGAACTCTGTATTCCTCTAAGTTTATTCGGAATAGCTAGGGTTCTGGACAGCAGGGCACTGGAGGCGTGGCTGTCCCTCTCCACCGGCCAGCCAGCAGTCCCCTCCTCTGAGCTCAGCTGACAGATGCTCTGAGTATCTCACTGATACATGGAGATGCAACTCAAGTTTTCAGAATTTCACATTGTTGGCCAGTGTTCAAGCCGTTGTGTTTAAACAGAATGCTTTTACAGATTACAGGAAGTCAGAAAAAAAAAGGCAGAGTTGAGGTCCTAATACTGCAGTAATATTATAGTGTGCAGCCAGCTTCTTGGAGGAAGGACTCGAGGTCCTAATACTGCAGTAATATTATAGTGTGCAGCCAGCTTCTTGGAGGAAGGACTTGAGGTCCTAATACTGCAGTAATATTATAGTGTGCAGCCAGCTTCTTGGAGGAAGGACTCGAGGTCCTAATACTGCAGTAATATCATAGTGTGCAGCCAGCTTCTTGGAGGAAGGACTCGATCTTTGTTTCAGCCCCAAGCAAGAGTCCACAGACACTTTTGTCCTCACTGAGGTCAGATGAAGAGACTTTGGTTGACGTAAGTTATTTGCCTTTAATTGGAGCCATTGTGGAAATGCATTTGGTCCCCCCCCATAAGCTGCCTTTTAATGGATCCAGTGATTCCAATTTTAATAGACACAGTTAAGCTATAAATTGTTTTGAAGTTGCAGGTTTTCAGTTTATAGATGTAGTTCATTTTCACCCAAGGCAGTTGTCGTGAGGCCAGAAATTAAACGATGGCTTGCAGGGACCCTTTGATTTGTCTTCTGCTGGGTACAGAATGTCCCAAAGCATACCGAAATCTTCGTTATGGGACAGTAACTATAAATCCACCAACTTGTAACGTGGCCCTCAGTTTTAATAGGGACTAAAATCATTTGCTATGTAGAAATTTTACCACTGGATAGAGTCTTCTTGTGTGGCCTATAAATGTATTAAGCAGTTAGGAGAGTAAGGGGCAAGTGTATTTCACGGAGAACAATATGCCTTCCCTGCCAGGCCACAGTATCCCTGTTGATAGTGACATTTACCTGCTGAGGTCTAACACGAGTCTGGCTCGTGGAGTTCAGTTTCAGTAGAGTCTTTAGCCACAAAAGGGGCTTTTCCATATGCAGTGAAGTTAGATGTACGGTTAATTACAATGCTAAACTTAAGTTTCAGGTTTACAAGATGAGTGTGATTTGGCTGTGACGCCTGCCACGACCTTGCAAAGGAGCAGGGACATGTCTCTCTCTGTTTTTCACAGGAGGAAAGAAACAGGAACAAAACGGGTGCATTCTGTTTTTCAAAAGTGGCGCGAATTGTTTGCTTCCAGGAGGGGAGTCGCTGAGATTCTGTCTGAGGGCACACATGTTGTCAGAAACAATGATCTTTCCGACAGCTTTAAATTTTTCTAGAATTAACCTGTGAACTTTGGGGAAAAATAAATTCAACTTGACTTGTTAATTTTAAGTGTGATGCATCTTGAAGAACTGGGAGCAAAGTCAATTTAAAACTTCATAAAATGGTGTTCTGATCTTGGTAAATTGAATTATAATTACATTTGAATTTAGTTACTTCTATTAAGTTTTTCATGATCCTTCTTATGAAATATTTGGATAACAGGCTGACTTTCTTTCTGTAATTCAAGTAGAGGAGGATGAATGAAGGTGAAACGAGTTGGGAAAATATCAAACATAGCAACGTTTTGTATTTCTGCGTGGCTCTCTTGATAGCATTTGCATATTTTGGTTTTACTTTTTTTTTATTCAGTTTGAAAATGAGTATGAACACAAAAGACATGCTTAAAATTTCAAAGTCTATTTCAACATATCTGTGATGTTAATCCTGGCTGTCATTTGATCCATCTGGGAAGAGGGAACCTCAGTAAAAGATTTGTCCCCACTCAATTGGCCTGTAAGGATGTCTACGGGGCAGTTCTTGATTGCTAACTGAAGGTCCAGCCCACTGTGGGGTGTGCTGCCCCTGGGCAGGCAGGCTTGGGTTGTAGAGGAAGGGTAGCCCACGGGAAGCAAGCCAGGAAAGTAGAACTCCCATGGTCTCGAACGCAGCTCTGGGCTCCAGGTTCCTGCCTTGAGTTCCTGCTTTGGGTTTCCTTGATGATGGGCTGAAGCTGGTAAATTCAATATGTCCTTTCCTAAATTGCTTTTGGTCATTCTTTTTAAAGTCACAACAGAAAAGAGTAGCCTGAAATTATATCTACCGAGTTTGGTTCCAGTCTGAACAATTCAGTTTTATAAAATCTCCATCCACTCCCAGTATTTATAAGTGTTTTTGTAGACACTCTCAGTCTCGGCAATTACTGCTGTTCTTTCTGTATTTATAAATTTGCGCTCTATAGATACTTCGTGTTTATTTTTAGGCAGAGAAGCAGAAGACATGCAGTCTTTTGTTCAGTGGCAGCTGGGGTGGAGGCAGAGTTCCACACTGCTGTCCTTGGCAGCCTCAGACGTTCATGTGATGCTTTAAGGATGTCAACTTGAGACAAACCAAGTCTTTGACTTCAAAGCAGAAAAGAATTTTAAGATGGGCCATGAAGCAGAGTTGGGTGTCTGTCTGTCTGTCTCTCTCTCTTTTTTTTTTTTTTAAAGAGAGAAACATTCTAGGAAAGACTGAGTTCCTCAGGGTGAGTGGAAATTAAGAATCTTATCAGTAGTCCTATACCCTACTTGGGTGGTTTTGCCATGACTCCGTGGGTTGCTAAGAACCTCTGTCTTTTACTTTGCTCTCTTTCTTTGACATTCGAAATCATGAGGTGTGCCCTGAAGTGCCTTGGATGGTATTATACTCTGATGCAGTGAAACTAGAAAAAAATTAAACAATTAAAAGTTAAAACCATTAGACTTGAAAAGGGTTTTAGGACAGGACATTTTCTGTACGTGGCGATTCTGGTGAGATGCCTAGGAAATATAGGTTTGTGGCTGGGGAAGAAGAAAGGTGTTAAGCAAATGGTGTCAAGGAGTTGGGGTTCTTGATTCATAGCTCTAAGAGTCTCACCTGCTTCCTTGGTGGGGGTTATCCTTTCTTCCCTGTGGCTTCATAATTTTCCCCATCTTTCTATCCCAACTCACTGTGTACCTAGATTCTTATTTCTTTTATGTGTGAGAGACTGGCGTCTTTATGTGTACCCCATGCATACAGAGCCTGCCGAAGTCAGAAAAGAGTGTCGGACCCTCTGGAACTGGAGTTATTGTAGTAAGAGGAGCGCTGGCTGTGTCCCGCCTGGCTAGCTTACACCTGAAATAACCACATAGAAATTGATTAATTAAATTACTGCCTGGCCCATTAGTTCTAACCTCTTATTGGCTAACTCTTACATATTCGTTTTACCCATCTCCATTAATGTGTATCGCCACTTGACTGTGGCTTACTGGGCATGAGTCTAACCAGCATTCATCTCAGGCAGGAGAAACATGGTGTCTGCCACCCTGCCTTCTTCAGCAAATTCTAATTCTACAAGTATATACCACCACAGCCAGCTGTTTCTCTTTTAGACTGGATTAATCTGGTATAGCCCAGAGTGGCCTTGAACTCACAGAGATCTGTCTACTTCTGCCTCCTGAGTGCTGGGATTAAAGGTGTGAGCCACCACTGCCTGGCCTCGAACTCACAGGGATTCACCTGGTTATGAGCCATCATGTGGTTGCTGGAAATTGAACTCAGGACCTCCAAAGGAGTAGGCAGTTCTCTTAACCACTTGTTATAGGCATCTATGAGCCTCTGTATAAGAGCTAGGACACCATATCCAGTTCTCTGCAAGAGCAGTAACAGTTTTTAACCAATAAGCAATCTCTTCATTCCTTTGTGCCTGACTTCTTTCATTTAGCACGTTTTTGAGGCTTGTCTAATAGGACCTGTTTATAGATTTTCTGTGTGTGTGTGTGTGTGTGTGTGTGTGTGTGTGTGTGTATGTAGTGCTTACTAGTATGGATGTGTGCTTATGGGCTTGCATATATGAAAGTCACTCTGGTGTCACCTTTATTTGTAGATATGGTGTCTCTCATTGAACCTGAAGCTCATCCATTCAGATAGACTGACTGGTCAAGAAGCTTCAGGGATCCCCAGACTCTGCCTCCTCAGTGCTGGGATACCCAACAGCCCCCTCTTAAAAATGGGTTCTAGGGATGTCTTCGCTAGGGTGGCCATTGACATGGTGTTCCACCATGACCAAAAGCACTTCGGGAGGAAAGGGTTGGTTTGGCTTACATTTCCTGAATCATAATTCATTTTGAGAAGCCAAGGAAGGAACTCAGACTGGATAGAAATCAAGAGGCAGGAGCTGACGCAGAGGCCATGGCTGCTTACTGGCTTTGTCACAGCCTATTTAGGATGTCATTTTCTTAATTGAGGTTCCCTCCTCTCAGATGACTTTAACTTGTGTCATGAAACTAGTCAGCATAGGATCCCTCTCCAGTGTGTATGTTGTATAGCGTGTACTTTATTTACTAAGCATATTTCCCCAGGTCTCCACTCCTTTTTCATTCATCAGAAGTGTTCGATTGTATGACTATACTATCTTTGCCTATTTGTGGACGTGATCTTTTTTCCCCCATTTTTAGACTATTATGAACAATGCTTCATGAACCATTTATGTACAAGAATTTGTATGAACATATGTTTTTATTTCTATAAAGATGAAATGTAATTCCTAAGAGTGAAATTTTTGGATCACATGATATGGCTGTGTTTATTTTATATGAAATTACCATGTCGGGCTTGTTGGCACATGTGTGACTGTAGCACTTGGGAATTGGAAATAAGAGGATTGTGAGTTTGAAACTAATGGGATCCCAGTTCAAAATATATATAAAAGTAAAACAAACCCTGTTGACTGAGGTTTTCTGTCCTGCCCGGTCCTGCAGCCGTTAAGTCCCAAAGAATCACACAGAGGTCTACATTAGTTATTTTTTAGTTATAAACTGATTGGGCCATTAGCTCAGGCTTCTTATTTACTAAGTCTTATAACTTACATTAGCTCATAATTCTTGTCTAAATTAGCCACGGCTTGGTACCTTTTTCGGTGAGGCAGTCACATCTTGCTTGCTCTGTGTCTGAACCATAACTGCAGACTGCAGAATCCTCTTCCCAGAATTCTCCTGTTCTCATTGCCCCACCTCTACTTCCTGCATGGTTGCCCTGCCTATACTTCCTGCCTGACTACCGGCCAATCAGCATTTTATTAAACAAGTACAAAAAAACAAACATTGACAGGATAAAAACCATTGTCCCACAGCAAAACCCTGCAAATCTGTTTTCCAAAGTGGCTGTGATGGCTAAATCTTGTTAACGTGATGCACTTGTGATGAAGGATTCATCCAATCTAATAATAATGCCATTATTAGATTGGCCCATGGGAATATTGTTTTTCTTGATCACAATTAGATGTAGGAATGCACAGCCCACTGAGGCTCTGTTGCTCCTGGACAGGTGGCCTAGGTGTAGCAAAGTAGCAAAGAGGGCATGCCAAGGTCAACCACTCACTTAACAGTGTTCTGCCACAGTCATGGCTTTGCTTAGGTTCCTGCCTCTGGGTTCCTGTTTATATTTCTCAATGATGGGCTGTAATCTATCATTTGGATAAACCTTCTGCTCTTGGTCAGTGTTTATCACAGCAACAGAGGAACAAACTAGAGCAGTGGCAGAAACATTTTTTAACCAGAAATTTATAAGTAATCCAGAAAATGTTTATTTTTTAAATTTTATCCATTATGGTAGGTATGTGAAAATATCTAGCTTAAATTTTATAATAGTTATGACTTTGCATGCTTATTAGTGTTTTTATTTCTTGGTAAAATATCTATTTGTTTTGCCTGTTCATATACTCAGGCACTTTTGTATACTTTAGATACATCCTTTATCAAGTATGACTAATAAAACAATTTCTTGTCATTTAAAGATTAATTTTTCATTCTGTATTTGTGTATTTGAAATGAGAAATTTTTAGCACTAAGCTCAACACATTATCATTTTAATATGATGGTTTATGATGTTGGTATCCAGGAATTATTAAGTGGTATCGTTACCCTACTAACTTATTTATGTCTGAATAGCTGATTGGAATGTTGAAAACATGGAGCCAGAGAAGTATCTCAGAAGGAACCTTTAAAAAACATACTAAGGGAAGGAAATACAGAATCATGGCATGAACCCCAGTGGCCTAAGTCAGCTCTGTGGGAATTGGTGAAACCGAAGGACCACTTGGCTTCTTGGAATGATGTAATCCTTGTGTATGTTAGTGTTGGACAAACACCTAGAAGAGAAATCCTACATGCAACCAGCTGCAGTTAATACTCTTAGGTTCCAGTGCAAACACACCAGCTTACTTTATAAAGTGCAAAATACCGAGTTTAACACCTTGTTGAAATCATTTTAAGAAGACAAAGTCTCCAAGAGCTCTGCTTCTTACGCCATCCAGACTGAATGTGGTGATACAATCACCGAGTGACTGTCAAAACTAAAGCCACGACATCTCAAGTTCAAACCTGTCTAGGTTATACCATGAGCTCCA
>JAQHUG010000178.1:2011541-2022577 GCA_028555095.1 Dicrostonyx torquatus
TTTTTTTAAAGATACTCACTAGCAAGCCTATCTCCGTTCTTATTTGACTTGATTTCCTCCTCATTCTCTAGGCAGTCCAGGGGTAAAAGAGAAATCCAAAATTAGTTTCCTCAAGCCTTTGTTGCTGTTAGTATATCATTCAAAACCCAGCATTTCTTCTTTTCTTCATTTGTTAGACTCCTGTGAGATAATGCAGCATTAGTGGATGTAGCCTCTGGCTTCTGTGGTTGGAACATTATATTAACTATTCTCTTCTGTGTAGAGTGTGATAACTATTTACTTTTTTTGGTTTTTATTTTTTTTGAGACAAGATCTCTCTTTTTAGCTCTGGCTGACCTGGAACTCACTCTGTAAATCAGGCTGGCCTCAAAATCAGAGATCTTCCTCCCAGTGCTAGGATTAAAAGCAGGCACCAACATCCTTGGCCAGTATGATAACTATTGTTATGGTCAGTTAATCTATTCCACAAGTGTCTGATGTTGGGGTCTATAAAAAGAAACCCCATCAGAATGTTCTGGAATTCACATAGTTGGACTGGGAGGACCCATTCTTCTATGCTCTCAAAGAAATGTTCCTGACAAACCATAGTTGTTTAGTAGAATGTAATTGCAACCTCAAAATCCAGAAATGAGTTCTTATCATGGCCTGTTCTTGGCATGTGCTTTGGTTTGTATGCACTGACAATAACCTTCCGCAGCATGTATTGGTTCAAGAACCTGGTGTTTTAGACATTTTTACCCACTGACTTTCTCACCAGTTTGGTAGGGGTAAAAGCAAAAATATTTTTTATTGACACATAGCTTTATGTGAAGTAAGTTCTTTGGTCATGTTATAAAACAACAGTATCTTGTACCTCCTTATTTAATCTTTTATTTTATTATAGAACTGCTTCTAAATAGCCTTGTATTATATAGGGTATAGGTGTTCAGGAAAGATGAACAGGGGCAAAATACCAATAGTTGTAGTTGTAAAGGAAATTTGAATCCATCCTATAATAGGCTCTCCTGTGTCTCCAAGTCATTTCTTGTAGCATTGGAATTGAATTTAGTGAGTGGTTGAGAGGCAGTGTGGGATGTAAATTTGCCTGAGATAAGATTCTGGTTCCACAGCTGCCTTTCCATGTGTCTTTGTGCCTCAGCATCTTTCTCATTAAAATGAGAATCATAGCATGTAGCTGTAGTAAAGTTAACATGAGTTAATGTTTAGGACATGCTTGGAACAATGCCAGACTGTCACAGATTAAGCATACATGAGTGATAACTTTTATCAGTAACGCTGTTGTCATTAACAAGTCCTTGATTATTCAGTACCAGAGCAAACAATTCAAATAATGTGGGAAGCCATGTAATTGGAAAAACAAAAAAGAATCCCTTTTAAAATTTCTCATGCAGAAAACTCTTTTGGGAAATGACCCTACTGTAGTACAAGAAACATAGTTTTCATTATTGAGCCCCAGATATTCATGATGACAGCCTGTCCCCATTGAGGGCAAGAGTTTCAACTGAGAAAATGATCTTGTCTATTACAGTCCAGCAGTACTCAACTACAGAGATACTTGGAATCCTTAAAATGGGTTCAGGCTTCTTTGCTGCTTCTATCACTATTAGCTACAATTACCTGTGATAAATGAGGCACAAATGAATGTCAAGATGGCCTAAATTTTACAAGTCAGATGCTACAATCTGTAGCTCTTGAATTGGCAGTTGAATTTTCATACAAAGTTTTAAATTTTGGTTGTTAGAGAAAACGAGAAGTGTACAGAACTAGATGTACTCCAATGGTTAACAGTGATAGCTGCAGAAACATGGAACTTCCCTGGCCACTTGTATTTCTATACTTAACCTTGGTCATAAGAGGACCTGGCAGATTCCCATGACAGCGATTTGATCCATGAGTTTATATTTCTCTGGATCCAGGAGGCAAGGGGTGGGTGGGTATTAAAGAAGACAGAAGCAGATGATAAGTAGGTGTCTCTGGCTTGAGTCCTCAATGAGGAGGCAAATATTTTAGGCACAAGCTAAGAATTCCCTGGTTCACAGCAAAATTCTAAGAGGCCTGTGAGGGAAAACGGAGGTCTATTTCACCACCTCCTTCAGCTCCTGGTAGACTCCTTATAGAAAAAACTCCTTATAGAAAAAAGAACTCCTAAAAATTAAGTATTACTTTTGCACATCCCATATGGTCATTTTGTTTCAAGGAGGTAAGCTAAAGAATTCAGAAAAAATAACCACTATTAGCTCAAATCTTAAACTAACACACGCTCAAAATAAATGTAGAACATTCATAATTTTTACAAGTTACTTTCCTTCCTCTCTCCTTCTCTCCTTCCCTCTCTCCCTCCTTCTCTTGGTATGGGAATTAAACCCAGGGTTTCCATCATTCTAGACAAGTACTTCCCCACTAAGCCATACCTGTAACATCTCAAGTAAAAGTGTAAACATAATGTTGAGTTTATGTGGAAGACTTTCACTGTGAATAAGCCACTATAAACTTCGACAGATTTGCTCTTTCTCAAGGCGCGAGCTTGAATCTGCAGAGTAGTTACCACTGAGCTGTAATCCTTGGTGCTCTGTTACCTGTGAACTTACTCCTTACTTGTTCCTTCTTGCACACAAAATCCTGGGAAGAAACCTTACTCATGTCCCATTGAACAAATAGAATGATTCATCTTCTTTTTTATTGGCCACCAAGGATAGTAGTACTAAACTCTTAGTAGGTGTTCAGCATTTTCATGCTGTATAACTCATTTCACTTTCCGACTTTTCCATCGAGAAATAAATATTACTATTACCTTGTATTTAATTCCCAAATCACCGATGACTTACTAGGTAGGGTACTTTGTGTTAAATAGACCGTTCAGCAGTATGTCTTCCAGACAGAAACCTTTTCTGTGATTACTAGCCCTGTAGTTTAGGAAGTCTCAGACCTTGGTTGCACAAGGTAGTACCTGTCTAAGCATAAGCAGCTACAGTCGTGGCTAAGAGTGTAGGTTTCACCAGGTACCAGCTATGTGGCCTTGGAGACTGAGACAGTATTCATCTACCCTTGTGAGTTACTTGGGTATAAATGACTTAGAAAGGAGCCTGACACATACGGGCCACACTGGTGTTAGCCTTTATTAGTGATTAGAATGTTTAAATGTGTATTCAGTGGTTGTCATTTACTTTCAGAACTGGACAACTGCTTAAGAGCTTGCCGAGCTGTCTAGAAATGCAACTGCCGATTTTGTTGAGTCCAGTTTGGAGCCTTTGCATTGGGTGTCTCTCCCTTGACCTTGTATTTCCAGTGTCATCATAACCTTTTCCCTTGGAGATTTAACTAGCAGGGCAAACAGGATTCTTCATGTCCAGACGACACAGATGAAAATACAGACAAATGTTCTTTATGTTCATCTTGTTTCCTCAGTATTACTTGGCAGCTTGTCTTTCATGGACCAATGTGACCTTCAGTAATTGTATGTGACCAAGCTAGAGTATAAAATTGGATGTTTTTAATGAAACAGGGAGTTTAGGCTTTTTCTTCTTTATTTAAAATATTTTATATGAAAAAATCCTAGTTTTGCTTGTTCAGTACTTTTGCCTATTGTATATCTAATTTTTGATATTTGATGTTTTAGAAGTATTCTTTTGATTTCATCATTAAACACTGATGCATTCACTACAGAAAATTATTATGTTTTAGTATTTACTAACAGGCTACTTGAAACACAGATCTGATAAATAGAAAAATTGAATTTTATTTTGGCTTAAGTGGCTTGGTTCTAATACATTTTCTCAAATGTATTTATTCAGACCCATTATGGAGACTGGAGTGTGTAAGGCCTTACTCTTTAACTCCTGGGAAATTGGCCAAACTTCCCAACTCATCTACAATTCCAAGTAATCAATTAACTGTCAAGTTGGCTGCTTTAGAAATCAGATAGCCTCTAGAAGAATCCAGCTCCAAGTCTCCGTAGATTTCTTTCTAACCACAGGTGAATCACAGCCTGCTGTTGTAAAGTGCTGAATTAAACCAACCACATACTATTTCTGACTTGACTCCTCATTGTCAAAATGAGACTTGCAGAGGATCAATTAGGGAGCATATTGATTTTTTAAAAAGGTTCTCATCCTGGATAGAACTTATAAACCCCAAGAGTAGCTCTGTATATTTATAGGCAGACTTGAACTGTTGCTCCTACAGTCCCCCAGCCTTTGCCAGTGCAGTGTGGGAGCGTGGTTGCTTTCTACATGTGCCACCCATGGGCATTCATGGCAAGCAGGAAGTAGAGGCTCTCATATTAAAGACTGTTTTGGTTTTGAAAACTTCATCTCAACGTTAGAGACTGCAAAGGTTTTTTAAATAAATCTGCCTGGCTTACTTATGTTACTCTGTATTGGTTATCTTCTGTTTTGAATAAATCATCTCATTGGGGTTTACAGATTACATGTAATCCAATTTTTTAAAAAAGAGTCTTTGTTCTAAGATAGTGTTTATTAACAATTCCTTCAAAAGCATTAATTCAGTCACATTTGCAGATCCTTAAATGAAAGTAGACTTCATTCAATAACAACCTCATTATATGAAATACAGAACACCATAGACCGGGATTCCATGCTATTTTATTTCTACTTTGGAAGTGCTGATTAGACTTAATTGCTTTCCCCCACAGGAGCCTCCAGCTTTAAATGAGTTTTTTTTTTTAAATTTTAAGCTATCAAACTTATAGTACATGAAATGAATATTGCTTCACAGTCGCTCCTGTGTGGGAGATTGCAACCACTGTCAATAACTGTCCCTGGCACCTGAAACATTTTTTTTTCTCTTCAGTACCTATATTGGGTTGCATAGGCTAACTTTAATAGAATTAAAGCCTTGCTAAGAATTTATTTTTGCCCGAGTTGACTGATAGCAAAATGTACTAACCTTTGATGGAAAGCATTGGCTGCAATCCAAAATTAAATCCATCTTGTAACAATGAAGATGGATATAGATTCTGCACAGTGCTTTGGGAACATGCTTAGTGCTGACAATGGGCTTTTAGAAGTAGCAAACCGTTTCTAAGTTGCCAAAGGAAGCTGTTTGTTAGCACAGGTAGAAGACATTGACTGTATATGTGCTCGCCATAGTCCTTACTGGTTTTAACTCTCTTCCTTCAAATGTTTTCTTTGAATACCTGGGATCCAAAGCCAGGGCTTTGGACACTGTCCTAGTACTTTACCTTGGAATGTTTCCACAGTGCTTCGACTACCTTAGTCTTTCTTCAGTTCTTAGACTTGGTCTCAATCTGCTGATAAAAATTTTTGATAAATAACTTTTATGTATGAGGAATTAGTGACTTCAGGAACATAGGGAAATGTCAGGTGAAATTTTATTTTCTTGCAATGGGATCATCAAACAGTTAAATGTCTGTTCAATTGTTTAATTTGTTTGTTAAGAAGTTGTCCAGGTTTTTGTTGAAAATGCTGTAGTTTTTACCTGCTTGAAATAAGCTGTAAGGTTTGGGGGAAGCCAGGGGAGGTGGCTCAGCAGGCAGAGGCCCTTGCTTTGCTGAAGAACGGAGTTCAATGCCTGGAACTCAAGGTGGAAAGAAACAACTGACTTCTGAAAGCCCTGTGATGTCCACGTGCATTCTTTTATAGTCCTGCTCACACAGTCATACAGTCACCACACACACACACACACACACATACACACACACACACACATACACACACACACACACACACACTACCACCACCAATAATAAAGATTAGATGATGTAAAGATGTAATTTCTGTAGCAAGATTGTTTATAAGTTATTAACTATTAATTTTTGTGTCTTTTCTGTTTTAAATGCATTCTTTATACAGTATATTCTGATCATAATTTCCCCCTCTTATCTCCTCCCAGATCTTTTCTGCCTCCCACCCATACAACTAAATAACCGCCAGTGTGACATATCTATTCTGCTTTACATTTTATTAACAATAATTCATATTTGCTTATTTTCTGTACATTCATGTGTGCCATCTTATTGGCCTTTCACTGTTACCAGGGACACAGACTGGATTTTATCATTGTCAATAAACAATGAGAAACAGCCTACAGACTCAGAGACTGTGTGTGACCAAAACTACTAAACTCAGGGCTGTGGAGAAAATCAAGACCTTTAAACGATAAACTGTCAGATCTCAAGTAGTGGAATGAAATGGAAGCAGAGTTCAAGTAGGAGTCAGAACTCCAAATGAGCAATAAAGTTTTACATAAGAGACTGCGGCTATTAAAGTTTGTGGAAAGGTCTGGGGCCAAATCAGTGCCTTTTAATTGGGGAGCATATCATACCTTTTTTTTTACATACATTGCTACATTTAGCAGGGTCTAGAGAGAGTTTTGTTTGTTGCCATTGAAGGATGTGAGGTGACGGTACGGTGACATAGGTGATAAAGACTGTGCCACTTCTGAATATTGTACACCACACAGTGTAGGGCTGAGCAGCAGACAATTACCTGCTCTCAAGTATCAGTAGGACCGAGCCTGTGAAACCCTAGATGAGATTAAAGAAGATCACAGATGTCTGTCTGAATCAGTGATTCTCAATCCATGGTTCGCAACCCACCTTCGTAGTCAAACGACCTTTCATGGGGTCACATATCAGATCCTGTGTATCAGATATTTATTTACATTATGATTCATAACAGTAGCAAAATTACAATTATGAAGTAGCAACAAAATAATGTCATGGTCTAAAGGATTAGAAACCCTGCACCACAATCTTAGGCAGATGCTGAATTTGTTGTTTAAGGAGAAGTGGCTGCGCCCACTGAAAATAGGTCAGAACTGGTTATCTGTAAGATTCATTTTCAGGTTCTCCATAACTGCTACCCTGGTTACGTAGGATGCTGTAAGGTTATCTTGTATGTTTTCTGAGTCACTTTGCAGTGGGGAGGTGGGATGAGAAATGGACTGATTGCAGACGCGTCGTTACTCAGCAAGTGAGATGATAAGAATTTACTTGCCAGGATGATGCAATCACATAACAACTGAAAGTTTCTTTGATAATCTTTTGGGAGGCCTCCTGTTGCACCCAGCAGAGTTGACATGCCACAGTCGGGCTGTCTATGCCTGTAAATCAAGCTGGTTTACACCAGCCTGTGTTGAAGTGAGTGATGCTCCCAAAAGCACGGAGGGACCTCTGGTTACTGTGATGAGAATGAACACTGCCACTTTTGCTGTGTAAACGGTCAAGTATCAGGTCTTTGAGCTGCACACATATGGAGGAATTTAGAAGTGGGCATCAAATGCCGTGGAAATCACCCTTTCTGTGTGCTTTTCCCGGCTTCTTTTCTCTCCCACGATGCTTATTTTCACTCTTTGGATGCCATGGAAGCGAGCCCTTGTCTTCTGTGTTGTCACAAATACGGCCATGTAAGGCATGTGGAAACGTTACACAGGGGCAGTGGGGTGTCTTGCGTTAGTCAAGTACTGAATTCGAGAAGCAGAAGACAGATGCCGGGGGAGGCCATTGTGCCTGACAAGGTGCTCGTTCCCAGTCCATGTCATTGTGCCTTAGCAGTGACCATTTCAGTGCCAAATCTGGAAAGAATATGATTGACACAAGGAGGACTTCTCCAAACCCCAAACTCGTAGTGCTCAAAAATCTGGGACAGGCTTTTTTTACTCTAAGCGAAAGTACTCATTTGTTAGAGCTGTGAACTACCTTGAGGGCCAAGAAAATATCAAGCCTTATAGATTATTTCGAAAATATTCTAATTCTCACCTGGAGAAAGGTCAGTTTGAGAAAGTTTTGTTTTTTTTTAAAATTGCATGGCACAGAGCAGCTGTGTCCTAAGGTATCTTCATTAGCGCCATAGCTAAGGAAATCAACTTTTATTAATACCCTTGCTCTTCTGGGACTCGCCTTTGAACCTATCCAGGTTCATCCTCTGCACCAATTCTCAGTTTTCTGAAGGATGCAAACCTATTTTTTCGTGTGTTGCAATGCGCCTCCAGCATCATGAGAGACAAGAATATGACCAATTGTTAGCATCATGAGAGACAAGAATATGACCAATTATTTAGGACAATGCTTAAACTTTAGGTTGGAGCTTTAGTCACCAAAACCAAGCTGCAGTTGCCAAAGGAGCTAGGCAGTCACATGGTGGGATTCTGTGGTTTTTCTGCACCCACTCACAGAAACAATAAATACTGAACACAGTAACTGTGAGGTAATGGAGAGCTAAATGTAAATCCAGGATGAGGATGAGGATGCTCCCTGAATTGTGTCATCATGCTTTTCTTGTTAAACCCATGTTTGTAGTTACTCAGAGAATATATGCTGGCAATTGAGAGCTTCCACTGGTAAGAGAGCTTTCATTAAGAAATACAGCACACTTATTAATACACATATCCAGCACTTTACGGTTAAGTTTAAATCTTGTGTCGTCAGCTGTCTATTTTTATTTTCCAATTTTTTAGTTCAATAAATTTAAGTTAATGGCTTAGATATAAAGCAAATGTAGCCAGTTACTAATTTACAGGCCCATAATTATGTGCCAGACTAGGGAGAGCGATGCGTGTACTATATAACCCGCACTGAGAAGAGGGTTGGTGGTTTTCAGTGTGGTTACAAAGGTGAGCAGCTTGATATGCAAAAATAGATTTGATGTAGGAAGAATTATCACAAGACATAGCAAAATGTACAGGAAAAAACATTAAAATTATCAGGAGGTCTATCATCATTTAAAATAGTAATTTATTTTTGAAATTAAAATATAATAACATCATTTCTTCCCTTATTTTTCTCTCTCCAACCCCTCCCATGTATTGCCTTGCTCTCTCTCGAACTCAGTCCTTTTTATTCATGTTGTCATCTTTCTCTCTCTCTCTATCTATCTATATATCTATCCATACGTATGTATGAGTCAGTCTATCTATATCTATGTATGTATCTATCTATATTTATATGTCTATATCTATGTATCTTTCTATGTATCTATTTACCTGTATGTATGTATGTACCTATCTATAGCTATGTATCCATGTATGTATATATCTATTTATCTATCTCTATGTATCTATGTATGTATTTATTTATCTATGTGTATGTATGTATATATGTATGTATCTACCTATCTATAGCTATGTATCTATGTATGTATCTATCTCTATGTATCTATGCATGTATTTATCTATATGTATGTGTGTATGTATCTATAGCTTTGTATCCATGTATGTATGTATCTATATATCTATGTGTATGTATATATGTATGTATGTATCTACCTATCTATAGCTATGTATCTATGTATGTATCTATTTATCTATCTCTATGTATCTATCTATGTATCTATGTATGCATTTATCTATTTATCTGTCTGTATGTATCTATCATCTGTCTTCCTATACATACATATGTATTCCTAAAATTATAAATACAGCATGCTTAGTCTATATAATGTTGCCTGTAATCCTTTTAATGACATTGTCAATAACTTGCTGAGGAGTCTTGTCTGAATTTTAGGGTGTGAGTTATGGTGTGAAAACAGTAAAAGAGGCACCTATATCACTCTGGTCAGTATTAATAAATAATGATGGGCTTGGATAATGACTTATTTAATTTTACCAAATTTTGAAAATTTTCTGGTGCACAGTTCTGAAAATTAGGGAAGCACAAGATTTAGAGCAATTTTTTGGACTTTTGTATCTGGACCTTGAGCTTGAATGTAGTCTCTTCTTATAAACATCTTGTTTATTCATGGTTAAGAGTGTAACGTGAGGGGCCTGCTCGTGGGGGTTCTGTGTACTATATATGTTCATTTTGACTTTGGCTTTGGGTCTAATCTCTGGAATGCGAGGAGATATCAGTGCATTCAAACTGTTAGTTAGTGTTGCTTTGTAAGCTATGGTGAGATGATTCATAGGTACCAGGCTGCATTATCATCTATGAATATGAAGTCCTATTATATATAGAGAGCTTCCTATTAGATTGATTAAATGGAAAGTCCAATTTCTGGAAATTCTTGTCTGTTGAGCATGTAGGTTTGCTATGAAGCTCTACGTTTTCAACTTTTAAGATGTAAATGACATTCTATATCCCATAAATAAGATTGTCCTCTGCAACCATTTGCTAAGTGATGTTGGAGTACAGGGATCATTGTGGGAATAAAAGGGGAAGAAGTATTGTAAGAGTCAGAGAATCAGGGAGTCTGCTATGAGACTATGTCTCCAAGTATGTCAGAAACTGCACCCAGAAAGTCTTACCAACACGACTTCCTGTCTTTGTTAGGGCTACTATTGCTGTGATGAAATCATAGCCCAAAACAACAGTGGCAGAGTTTATTTTCCTTAAACTTTGCATCATAGTCCATCAATGAAGGAAATCAGGGCAAGAACACAAACAGGACAGGAAGCTGGAGGCAGGAACTATTGTAGAGGCCCTGGAGAGGTGTTGTTTAACAGATGGCACCATCTACAATAGCAGGGCCCTCCCCATCCATTGCCAATTAATAAAATGCTCAAAAAAACCTCAACTCTATAGATATGGCAGGTTTCATATTACACACACACACACACATGCATGCACACATGCACATGCACACACATATGCACATGTGCTAACACACACACACACACACACACACACACACACACACACAGCACCTATCATTGAAGAGGCCATGGATCTGAAAGAGAGAAAAGAGGAGTAAATGTGGGGGTTTGAAAGAAGGAGAGAAGGGAAAAACAATGTAACTATGTTAAAAGCTCAAAAATAAAAGAAATTATTAAAAGCAATGTAAGCTGGTTTAGATGCAGGTCTTTGCCCTTAAGCTTGCTTCATTTATCTTTAATGTATAATGTTTTCAAAGTGGGAAGACACACGGTCTGTCTACTGCATGCAGTTTTATAATCAATTTGTGTTAAGAATCTTGGTTTCTATTTCTGTTTATGACAGCACTACAAGGAGGGGGAAAGTGTATCTATGAGCAGAACTAACAATCAGTGCACTTCTGCCAGCACACACTAGATGCTCCATGAATGTGGTCCAGTTTCCAGCACCCATTAGATGCTCCATGAAT
>JAQHUG010000178.1:2024671-2060526 GCA_028555095.1 Dicrostonyx torquatus
TTAGAAGCTTGCACCGAGGGCCTTGAATTTAAACTTGTGTCCTATCATTGAGCTACATTCCTCACCTATCTAAGTTAATTTTTCTATTTGATTGTTCAAGGCTAAATAACTCTTAAAGATAAACCAATGGCTGACTTATAGATGGTTAACTTTGGGAAAAGCAACTTAATTTATTTTCTGGTCGTGTTACATGATTAATCCTAACATCAACAATCTCGTACATGGTAAAAAGCCATGATTCCAGTCACACAGAGTCTAACACACCCCATTGGTTGGTGAAAATTCCATGCCTCCTAACTCTGTTGGAGTTTGGTGAGATAAACCCCAGGTGATGTTTCCATGCACTTCAAAGACGTACATGCCTATCAGAAGAGAGCTAGATGTGGTGGAGAGGATGCTGCTCAGTGCTTTAAAGTTTGTCAGGGTCCAAAAATGCCTGTCAAACATACAGAGATTCTTTATTTGTGCTTCTCATGGTTGTCCACTCTTGTTCATGGCTCTCTCACTCCACTCCAAGGTACGGAGGACATGGTCATCTTGTTGGTGCTGCTATATATTACCATACATTCTTACTGATGTCCCTAGGTGAAAGTAGCTCTTCTTTAGATGCCAAGTACACATTTTCATTAGGTTGCTCCTGCGGTGGTAGACGGTTCTTGCTTACATTATGCCCAGTTCGTTTTCATCACATATCTCTGTAGCAGATTTCCACGTGTGGTTTCCCACTTTTATTTTCTCATACACTTTTCTGTTCCATAGGGAAAAGCTTAAAGGTAGGATATAAACATACACATTTCCTTCTCCTGTCTTTATTACTGTTGAGTAGGACTTCAGCCATCAGCACCTAGTTACCTGCTAGTATTTTGAAATCTTTGCAATCAGGATGATATAAATCTTTTTGACATGTTTGCATTTCATCTTCTGGTTTCTAAAGCATATTACTTTCATAACCTTCATCATTTTTTCCACATTCAAGCTTCAAGATGAGTGTGTGGGGTAAGTGAGAATGACAATTGCAGTCTTCTATAATTTAGTGTTCAGATCGCTGGATATATTTCACGGCAGCAAGTTTTACGCAATGGTTTTCTTTAGCTTTTGAGATGAAAGAACTTTCCTATGTTAGCAGTGGGCAGATTTGAGTGGGAATCTCCCATGGTTTTCAGACTTTTCTGGGCTTTAGGAAGTTCACAGGTCTTTGTGTGGTCAGGTTATCTTTATAAACATCAGTATGAACAATGTATCTAAAAATTGTGGCTGGTTTTAAGAAACCAAACAGTTAAAAGTCTTCCAAAAATGTCCCTCCATGTCCGTTTTTGAAAAGTTTAAATGTAGCTTCCTAAAAGGACTTCCCTTCCAATGAGATATTTTCTGACTTCCTGTCTCTTCCAGATTTTATTTTTCCTCATTGCTGGTGATGTCCAGCACTCTCCTTTTTGCACTCTCCATAGTTTCTTAAGCGTTACCATAAAATATTGTGTCTTGCTTTGCCTAAGAACTTTTGCTCCCACTTCTCCCCATTCATATGGCCTTCTGAGGGAGACCTCCTTGAAGTGGGTTTCTGAGATGAACATCTGGCTCTCTAGAACTTCCTAACACCGTCTGCACACTGAAAGACAATGATCAAAGCATCAAGGCCAGCTAGTCTCTATTTCATGTTCATTGAAGAGGAGCTAGAATTACCCGTATACAGTCTGTGATATGATACTGTTGGATTTAAATGTGGACAATGTAAAATGTGCACATTCATCATATCATTATGATTATGTACAATGAAAGCAAGAATGGCCATCTTCTTTGGGTTTTCTTAGCCTTTCTATTCCTGAGCTGTCTAACTTCATGTAAGTGCAGCTTTTAGAGTATGTTCCTTACATGATTCTAAGGGAATGGCATGTCACAACCCTGCCCTATCCATTTACAGTTCAGGAGCCAGGCCCATCTCTCCCTAACATACCTGAGAGCTATCCTCCCACAGATATCTCTAGTAGGTTTCATAAACCTTTTCTTTTTCCACTGCAGGACCAGACTTGAAGTATAGTTACAGGTTCTTATCCTGTGTTTGTCTTCCATACACATACCCTATAAAATCATAGCCACAACATGTTCATATTGCACACATATAGTCTACATATTCCAAATTAAAGCAACTGATTTGTAGAATAAAGATGAAACTGCTTAGCGTATAGACCAAGGCATGATGCTTTTTATGACCAGAACCCTTAATACCCACATCTCCAGATTCATACTAAAGCTATACCTTCCATAAACATTTCTCTGTTCGAAATTCTTCAAACACATTGTGTTCTTATCAGTTCAAATTAACTTTCAGATTTTGCCTGCAAGAAGCTGATATCTGCTTCTCAATGTCTGATAAGCATTTTCACAGATAGGATGCTATTCGATGTCCTTGCCAAGTGTGTATGATTTTATCTCCTCTGTTTTTGGGTTTACTACTTAGTTATCAGCTTTCAATGGCTATCCTAACAGCCCAGATCCAAGGAAGACTACCAGTTCTGTAACATGTAAAAACTTTGGGATATTTTATTAGTTTTTCTTGACATTCATATGTCTTGATCCTCTGTACTTTTTAAATGTCACACAGCTTTTTAAATGTCTTAAAGTAGAAAAGGTGAGAGCCAATGTCATCATTATGAGGACGGATTTTAATCTAATGTAAATCACAACCGATTAGCAAACTCAAAGTTTTAAGTTTGATAAATATATTGAAAGTCGGTTTAATAAAAATATTTTAGATTTTTTTGTTGTCACAGAATATCAGGGGTAGACAATTAAAAATCTTTATTCATTGTGTATTTACTGTGATTGGTGGCAGTGGCACAACATACGTGCTGAGATCAGAGGACAAGTTGAAGGAGTTGATTTTCTCCTTATGTTGCGTTGGTTCCAGAGATCAAACTCAAATGGTCAATCTAGGCACACAGAGTCTTTACTAGCTGGACCATTGTGCCAGCTATGAGTAGACAGTTTATACAGAAAAGTTTATTTAGTTCATTTGTCTACAGGTTTGCAAACTTTGGGATATGATACTGACATATACACAGCGTTTGGAAAGGGCCTTCTTGATGCTTCCTAACAGATCAATTTGGTGAGAGTCTGGGAGCAAGAGACTAAGCAAGACAACTCAGCCTTACAACAACGGACTCCTCTGAAAAAATAAGCTTCTCCCAGGAGCATTACATTAATTTATTTCTGGTTGAAGAGCCACACTTCCCAATAGATCCCTTGTCCCCACACAGGAACCTGAATAAAAGTTTTTCAGTACTGACTCTTGTAAGGCATAGTCAGATGGGGTAATATCCGTTTACTTATAAAGCAAAGGCCAGTAAAAGGTTCTCACTGGGCGTGGTTTTATATTGTCCTGGCTTTGCTTTTCTCTCACTATCTTGGTCATAGTCTTCTTTGTGGTTTATTTTTTCTTTAGAAGAGTTTCTTTATAGGAAAAATTAATGCTCAGCTCTAAGCCACATATCCTATACCACAGAAATTATGAAAAGGTTTAAGTAATGTCTTTTCTCAACCACTGGACAGGAGTCGTGGGGCATAGTTTCTTTGGAAGATCTTTTGTACCATGTGACAATCTCTGTGTATAGAAGAATTTTATGCTAAAGGGTTTATTACACGGTCACTGTTCCTCAACAAAGAAATTATCTTTTAAGAAATGAGGGATATTTAAAGATGAGTATCTGAATAAAAACATTTGAGATCAGGAACAAGAAATCACCAAATGTTACATCTGGACTAACAACATAAAAACTTTAGCGATGAAAATGTAAAATTAGTAGTTTAATGAATCTGTTATATGTATCAGAAACATGGAATTCACCAGTGTTAGTTCTGGACTGACAATATAAAAACTTAATTGGTGAAAATGTACATTGGTAATTCAGTGCATCGATTGTATACTCATCTGAATTGTGGGCATCACAACACCCACCAGCAATGGCTAAGTTCTGCTGTGAACATAGGGTAGGAAACACTCAGAGCTTTGGGTATGCCTGTGAGGGTGACACCAGGGGAGATGTAAGAAAGTTGACCCTGAACGCAGGTGGTGGCTGCCTGTGAGCTGGAGGCCCGGACAAGATCAAAAGGAAAATGGAAGGTAGCTGGGCACTTGTCAGGTCACATCAAAGCAACTCTTGATTCTATTCCTTCCCCCTCTTTAAACTGTAAGAGGGTTTTTAGCGGAACACTGGCATTCACAGGAAAACGAACGTTTGTGATTCTCCGAGTCACTATTCTTGCAGGGTAAGGCCGAAAGTGTACAGAATGGGAGTCTCAGCCCTCATCAGGGAAACCAAATCTCTCCTAATTACACTGCTGGGAAGCTCACCTGACCTTTGCCTTGGCCAGAAATATGGTCTTTATCATGCTTGGCACTGAACAAACCTGCTCTCTCTGAGAGAGAGAGAGAGAGAGAGAGAGAGAGAGAGAGAGAGAGAGAGAGAGAGAGAGAGAGAGGGATAAAGAGAAGGAAAGGAGAGAGGAGGGATGAGAGGGAGGAGAGAGAGCTTGAGAGATTATATGTGTCCAGGTTAATTTTGTCACAAATCCAAAAGCTATAATTTAAAACAAACGTGTGCCTTCATTTACAGAATATGTGTACGTGTCAAGGACCTATAGAAAACTGTCTGCTGGTCATGCTGCTACTTCAGTTTTATCCCATCTTGGCTACTGGGAATTTTCCCATGAGCGTGTTATTCCATTGGGCACCCTAATTAATCTGGCTGGCAGAAACTGGACCAAATCTGTTTAATTTGTTTCATACATTACTTAATTAAGGCTTTTATCTGCAGGACTCCATGTGGCATGATGAGACTAGCCTCATCCCCCAGGGCCCCAGCCAGCTCAGATCTAGGATCCAAGCCCAGTGAACTGGACTAAACCTACCACCACCAGGTTTTTTCGTACTAACCCGGTGTGGCTTCCTCTGTCTTTTCTCTATTAGCACTTTTACTTGTCTTAAGGTAACAACCCAGGCATGGCAGGATGGATATGTGACCTGCATATATTGTGCCTTGTCCCCAGGTGAGTAAGTCTAGAACAGTGCATGGAGATTGACCTGAATGCCTTCCAGGGCTGAGGTGGCTTCACAGAACATTTCAGCTAAAAGCAATTCTACGCCACTTTTCCCATTAGATGGGCTCTGTTACATGAGAAACTGCTCATAGGATGTGCATAAATAACACCTTAAAATGTGCCGTGGTTTTCTGTCTCTAACTGAGTTATGAATCTCTATGTCCTGGCTTTGGTCTGACTTTCAGGTCACCTTTTGACCCATTCTCTCTCTCTCTCTCTCTCTCTCTCTCTCTCTCTCTCTCTCTCACACACACACACACACACACACATATATATATATATATATTCCATCCTATTCTCCCTCTATCTCCATACACTTAGTCCCTGTACTAACTGGACCCTTCACATAAAGTACCTTTCCCACCAGCTTACGCCCATCCTCTGTTATCTCTTCCTTCCCTCTCTTCTCTTCTGCCCCCTCTGCCTGCCCCTTCTACTCCCTCCCTCTACATCTCTCTTTCCTGATATATCTTTTTCTCTTCTGCATCATGCACTGCCATTTTTTGTTTCTGTCATTCCATCAGTGTCTGTCCCAAACAAAATTGCATGCTTTGTAATAGATGGGAATGCATTTGGTTTTTGTCACTGTTGGATTCTTGTGGCCATCTAGCCCAAAGGCTGGAAAATTGTCAGTAAATACTAATTAAATTGGTGTTTGCAACATATCTAAAATCAAGTGATTGAGGAGATTTGATGGCAAGCCATTGGTGAGTCATCACTTGAAAATCGGAGGAGGTTTACAGTCATGGGTTGCAGCTTGACCAGCCAGGAGAGGAGATCCAGTGATAAGACCCAAGAAAAATGCAGACTGGTTTGCTTAGCAAAGGAAGACATTTAAGGCAAAACCCCCCAAAAAACCCAAAATGAAAATATTAAAAAATAAACCATGCCTATAGGCTAAAGAGAATAGCCTTTTTACTTGAAATCAGCAATATTGTATGAAATGCAATTAATCAGGAGGATACCTAATTTGCAACTAACCCATAGATGGTTTAATAACCCTTCAAAGAATCAGAGTATAGAGAAATAATATTAGGCAGTTTGGTCCCTTAGTTCCTCAAGGGATCCATGGTAGGGCAGGTGATGCCCATGGTATGAGTCATCTCAGACCAGACGAGAATGGTAGCAGTCTCCCATGACGCTGCCATACCACATGTGCCAGGCTTCTTCATTAGCACAGTTTGTGTCCTCTCAGTGACAGTCATTTCCCTCTTCATGGGAAGTAGCCCAAAGCCAGACCCTCTCCAGATTCTCTGTCTCTCAGTGACTTAGCCCAGTGTCTGGAATATACTGAACAGAAATTTCATTCCTTTTTTCTGTGCGAGCTCTACGGCGGTGGCTCTCAACCTGTGTGTCATGGACCCTTTGGGGTTTGAATTATCCCACAGGGATCACCTGTCAAATACCCTTCATAGCTGTTATTTACATTATGAGTCATAGCAATAGCAAAATTGCAGTTATGAAATAACATCAAAAATATTTTTTGGCTGGGGATCATCACAACATGAGGAACTATATTAAGGGGTGTCAGCATTAGGAAGGTTGAGAACCAGTCCCCTCAGGAGTCTGTGTAGCCTAACAAACTGCCTCATCTTTGGGGGGGTCATTGATGGGTTTTCCTACCTTTTGATTCTTCACAGAAACTCTGAGGCTAGAAGACACATGTGATTACAGAAGATGATAGTGTTCTAGGAAGCATTGGGGAAGTGCCAGGTGTGCATTTGGTGCTTAATGAGTTTCAGATTTCATTGTTAGAGCCGTCATAGCGTCTCAGTATTCTGACAAGTTTGGAGTCTTAGAATGAAGTGCAACATTGATAGCTAAGTAAAATTGGAAATCAGATTCTAACCTGGATTTCCCCTGCTTCACTTGGTGATCCAGGGTTCCAGAATTGTTCCATCTCATGTTTCTGTACCCCAACCAGCATCTTTGGAATTTTAAACCATACCCTGAGTCAAGTTGGTCAGAGAGAGAAGAGAAAGTATATAAACTGAGCCATTGATCCTAAATGCTACATGCAGTAGTGTTGTAATTTCTTGCTACCCATCGCCTGTAGACTAGGATTGAGCTGCAGAAAGCAGAAAAATACAAGAGGACTCTAAAAACATCCAGGGATCCTGGAAGTGGTGTGAGGAAGCTGTGTATTATTTCTACAGAGATTAATTAAGGATTTCCAAGTAGTCATGGTTGTCATTAAGTAGTACTGTGTTTGTTGCATCGAATCTGTGCCGATTTTCCATGATGTTTGTTTTTACAAATCGCCTAGTATGGACACATGCTGCTGCTAGGCAAATTCAATCTGACAGCTATGGGAAAGAGGGCCAAACTCGAGAGAGACCTGTCTCCAAAGCACAGCACGACATCCCTGAAGCTGTTCATGCTTTCGACACCGCAATAACTGCAGAGATGTCTTTGCATCTATTGACTTCTCATTAAATACCAATTCATTTCATTTTGGCTTTAGATAGATTCCAATTTAGGAATTAATAAGCTCAACCAACTTCATATTTGACTTTGAGATGCCAGTTGACAGCTTTTTCTGGAAGGTGTGATTTGTTATTTAGCTTTTAGCAATGACTTCTCTGGGTTCCAGATCCACAGTCAGACTGCATCTCCACCTTGCCAAGTTCAAGAACTTGATTCTCACGTAAAAGGAATTCATCACCATGTTGACCTGATCAACTCACACCCGCTCTTTCTTTATATGACTTTTATTCACTCTGTATTTCTCTTTTTAGTCATCTCATGAAGTAGGCTCTGGGCCTTAGGCTCTGGGGTATTTAGAAGGTAAACAGAAGGGAAGAGAAAAGGGGAGAGAAAGAGAGTGCTAGAGAGATGGATTGACGGGGACCGAGTATGACAGGATGACAAATCTCCTTATTGCTTTTGCACCGCAGGAATAATCAAATGCACTGGAACTCTGTTAAGCTCGAGGCGATTAAATAACTTGGCCACTCCAGTCATCAGAACCTATGAGACAAGTAGGACAGTGACAACCTAAGTAGGACATTCCTTTCCGACTACTGCGATATGGAACATTGGACTGAGTCATAGTTGAACTAAAGTTTGTGAGCACACACACCTTCTCAGCTGATCCATTTATGAGCCTGAGAAACTCTGTGTAGTGGCTGGTTCGTTTGCTTTGGAGTCTCAGCAAATGCTTTCTCAGTCTCAGCAAATGCTTTCTCATCTGTGTGATGAACTCTCCGTGGGAGGCTCAGATCTGGCCCATAGGTTTAAAACTGTCATGTTTCCATTGTCTCCTATTGGGAGAATACATCAGAGACGGAGGACTGCTGCTTAGCTGGAAAGAGGAAGCATTCAATTTAACCTTAGGTTCATCATTCCCAATTTTAGAAAATTTTAAATCATCACATTAAGATTGATATGTGATTGGTAGGTATTTCTGTGTGATGGTTCATGATATTAGGATTAAAGACCCATGTTAGCAAATGTAATTTCTAAATCATATTCTTTCTCATTTTCTGCCCCCAAATTCTTGATTTTCTTTGACTGAAATCTCCCCAATTCCTACTCATCTGTCTCCCTACTTCTCTGATAACAACTCTGGGCCTGTGTATTTGACTGAGTTCTCAATTTACCATGCAAGTGAGATTCCATAGTATTTTTCTTGGTATGTCTGACTTATAGTGCATATCATAAACTCCTCCAGTTTTTTCTTGTTGTGGAAAATGAAATCCATTCCATTGCAAATGTATACCACATATTGTTGTCCTTCTACCCATTGATGTACTTCGATTGCTTTCATCCCTGGGAGTTTTTGCTGTTTGGTTGTGCTTTGGAGAGAACGCAGAGCCTTTGGCAGGCGAGGCTAGCAACCAACCTACTGCTGAGCCCACTGTTTCTGTGTCTTCAGTGCTGGGAATAATGGACCAGTACAGCTGGAGTTCAGATATCTTTACAAGGTAGCATCTTGATGGCCTCTAGGTTTATTCCCAGGGTTTCTGAGCAATGTGATAGTTCTAGTTTTGATTTTTCTTGTAAATCCATGCTGATTTGATTGTTGTTATACCACCCTTCATTTCCACCAATAGTGTTCAAAGTGCCCCTTTCTCTTCACTCACTGGCACTTACCTTTTCTCCATTTTAAAAATAGTCATTTTAGACAGGTAATCTGGCACCTCATTATTTTGATTTATATTTCATTGATTCGTGATGTTGAATATGATTTTTATATAACAAAGTCCCTTCATATGCTTTTCTTGGGCAAATATTCATTCAGATTTTCATTTATTTAAGTTGTTTCTTAATGTATTTTGTTACTTAGATATGTAAATTATTATCTCAGATATTATATCTGTACCAGATTTTCAAATTATTGTGTATATATATATATATATATCATTTTCTGAGTTTTGTTTGTTATTGATTTGTACTGTGGGATGCTTCTTATTTGATTTAGACCCAATTATTTCTTTGTGATTTGTTGCCTGAGCTTGTGGCTTGATATTTAGGAAGTGCAAAGTTCAAAGTCAGAGAGTTTTTCCTTTATATTTCTATCTAGTTATGGTTTCTGGGATTTGTTTAAGTTGTTTATCCATTTGGATCTGAATCTTGCCCACAGTTTAAGACTCTGTCAAAGAACCAAAGTTGAAGTTCAAGTGCTGAACTTAGCAGAGTTCTGTAACACTTTTGGTAAACTTAGAATGCATGCTCCACTTTGTTCATCTTTGTATAGGGCTTTGTGGCTAAGATTAAAGGGAGTCCTGTATGCATGAGATTACCACTATGTAGTATGACGCTGGAGACAACTTTGCGTAATTATGAATGTCCTGGATATTGGCTGAAACCCATGGGTTCAGAAAGAACGGTAGTGTCGTTTCTCCTCTGTTAGTTTCTTCTGGACATGTATAATGTTTAAGAGTTCTTTGTGTGCTTGGCACCCTGGTGCATCGCTTTATTGAGTTCTAAACTAAGCATATAGAACAAGCTGTGGGCTTTAAGTGCTAAGTGAGCGAGCCACAGGGAGCACATTATCCTTAGGCCCTTTACTACCTCAGTCCCTGCTGCCAATTTCCTTTCGAGTGCAATTCTGGAAGCTGGTTATGGTCTACCAAGTTCTAAATAATTTGGACCTTGCTCCCCTCACAAGTTAGTTCCTACCTTTTATGTTGCCACCTGTCGGGGACCGTTGCCCCAACATAGAAACTGATGTTCTTCCCCAAATGTGTGCTCGGAGACGCGCGGAAAGAAACAGGCTTTCACACCGTTACAGTTAAAAAGGCTTCCCTTATTCTTCAGCGAGGCCTTGTATTTATTCTATTTGTCTAAGATTGCTTCTGTCCTCTAGGCTCTCTTAAAACCCTTTCTTTTCTCTTTGCTCTGCTCTCTAAACCTCTAAACTCTCTAAACTCTCTAACCTCCCTTCTGCCCTGCTAAGTCCCTAAATAATCCCTTTCTACCTCTGTTGTTTTTTCCTCTCTTCCTTTGAGGGACTGATCCATATCTTGGGCATTTCTCTCAGCATCTTCACCTGCTTTCACACATCAGCTAGGAGAGATAGCTACCTTCCTGGGGCAATCTACAAACGAATCAGAGAGGCTGGAGCCAAAACCCCGGCTATTGTCTTTCTAAATAGTCGCCTTCAGCCGCGAACCTGCACGGCGTCCTTTGTCTAGCAGGTATCAGAGCCCACAGCCACCACGGTTCATCATGGCCCATCGTCCTTCTGAGATCTGAGAATGTTCTGCAAACATTCCATCTGATGATCACTTTCCATGGTAAGGTCTGTCTTGGTTATAGAAAGAGGCGGTGTGAGCAAGCAATAGGGTGGGCAGCGTCTACAGTTTTGGAGAACGTGCAATGTGTAGAGAAGTTGTGTAGCATTGCGGGGGCGGTACTGCAACAGCTCTATTGCTAGTTCTAAGCACAACTGCAGATGTCACAGTGGGGCAGGCCCCTTGGTAACTATGAGCAAAAGATTCTTGGCATGGCTGCACTCCTAACTCTAGGCTGCAGGTTCTTATGATCATCTCCATTTTACAAGTGGTGAAACCAAGAATATAACTGAAATCCTGATTTTCCAGTTCTTCACTGAAGTCTGCGTGTGACAACAGTGCTGATCCAATAGAAATGTCTGAGGGACTAGATTGGGTTCTGGATGTAATTGTGGGTTTACTAAATACTCATAACTATTAATGTTATTGTTTTATATGTGTTAGAGTATTTTCTATCAAATATATGAAAACCATATAAATCTTATGAGTATAGCCATGTTTGATTGATTTTAAATTCATATTTTAGAGCTTTATTATGTCTTGAGATAATATCATAAAAGGATATGCGTTGATTTGTGAGTGCATATCTATTTTGTTTTTAATCTAAAACCATTCATTTCATCCATGACTCTTGTTTGTTTAAGAGAATAACGATCATTTTCTACTCTGCATTTCTGGAAATTTTGGCATTCATGAGTGATTTTTGAGCAGTGAGTCCATTTCTTTTTCCTAGAAATGACTGAGATTATGTGAGACTATATGTAAATGTCTCTTGTGTGTCTGTCCTAAGGTCTCTAAGACAGTATAGCATTTTTCTTACAAAGGTATATTTTTTATAGCTTTACAATTGAACACTAAGATATTAGGTCTAGCTTAAAAGATAGTAGAGACAATGACAGTACAAATTCGGAAAACTTGTTGTAATGTATGATGCTCTCACTTTTGTGATAATGTCCAGTTGTTTCAGGGTCTGGAAGTGGGCTCTGGAGTAGGTAATTTAACTGAATTTTGTGAAAACGTGGAGGCGATAATGAAGTCAATGTTTTGTTCAGTTCTCTATAAGACACAAAATGAGCCTCTTTGCATGTATGCAGCTGGAATAATTTGAGACAAAGCACCATTTAATGATGAGATATCTGGATGTGTAGCCATTCATTTCTTACAATTTTCCTTTCAATGTCTTTGCAGAAAAGACTGCATAAAAACATTCACTTTAACTGTATATGTTGCTTTGTAGCTCATTTTTGTGCTAAAGTTGCTGTCTTACTAATTCTCTCATTGATAACTATTGCTTGTTTCCCTAAAGCTGTGTTGGTCCTTAGGCCCACATTGCTTCTGAGCTGATTTTAGTAAGAGCAATTGGAAGTGGAAAAAAAGGATGAGATATACAATTTTATGCCACATAACTTGACAGACACATCTCTGTTAATAGATACAATAGTAGGCTGTTTATTATAAATACAGAAAGTATAAATAGAGGCAGAAAACTGAGACTAAACTGTCTCAACGGACCAGATGTCATACAGTCTTTTCAGTCCCTGTGTTATACAAAATGGGTCGGGTAATATTCTTTACATGAATCATTATTGGAACATTAGTTTGAAAACACACGAGATCAATTTTCTCTATGCCATATATGACACCTATTGTCTTTCTCTCAGAAACAATATGGCTCCTTTTGTGGGCATGTGACATTCTCTGTGTTGTGTGGTTTCCACTGGATTTCGCAGTATGGCTGTGCACAGAAGAATACTACATTATTCTTTTAGGACCCCAGTGAGATGCAGATTTTGATATGAGATGATTTGTGTCTTCTGAGTTGATGGACCTGGTAGCTGAACTCCTTGATACAAGTTGTTCTGTGAAGAGTGTCCTCAGAGTGTCTCAGGAGTTTGTCGTGGATCCTTGATACTGGACCCTTTAGCGTTCAGTTCTAAAGCCTATAAGGACATAAGATGTGATTGACAGCTCAGATAAAGTTGTGTGAAAGGACTCCCTTCCTCCTTCCTTCCTTCCCCATCTCTCCCTTCCTCTCCCATCTCCTTCCTTTCCTTCCTCCCTCCCTTTCTCCTTTCCTTTCTTTCTCTTTTAAAATGATTTATCTATGATTTCAGAATTTCATGCACATAAACAATAAATTTTGATCATATCCACCTCCAGCTTTTCCAAGACCCCCTTTTGGCATCCTCTTTCCAATTTCCTATCCCCCACACATATAACCCTGACTGCTAAAGCATGAATGTAAGCCCATTCATTAGCAGCATACAGGAGGCCACACCCCAGTGTCCCTGTCAGCATACAGGAGGCCACACCCCAGAGTCCCTGTCAGCATACAGGAGGCCACACCCCAGATCCCTGTCAGCATACAGGAGGCCACACCCCAGAGTCCCTGTCAGCATACAGGAGGCCACACCCCAGAGTCCCTGTCAGCATACAGGAGGCCACACCCCAGATCCCTGTCAGCATACAGGAGGCCACACCCCAGAGTCCCTGTCAGCATACAGGAGGCCACACCCCAGAGTCCCTGTCAGCATACAGGAGGCCACACCCCAGAGCCCTTCTTTAGCATGCAGGAGGCCACACCCCTGAGTTCATTTAGGCATATGAGGCCACACCCCTGAATCCACTTTTTTATGTCCTAATTTCCACTGTAAAAGACCAGGTAGAGACTTGCCCTAAAAAATTATTTAACAAGTTTGACTTGAGCTGTTGACCTAAAAATGAAAGAAAAAAAAAACCCTCCTTGATTATCATCTCTTCCAGTGAACCTTGGGGAAACCTTAATTTACCTACCAATTTCCTCAGATAAATCCCAGTCCACCAATTTCTCAACCAGAAGTGTGGTAGGCCCAACCCTGAGAAAAGACAGCATTTAACTTGGGTGGGAAAGGCTGCTGCAGATTCAGGATGAAATGAACACATCAGCTTATTTTGTACTCTTTGCTGGAAAAGATGGGGGGGAGGGAGGGAGGGAGGGAGAGAGAGAGAGAGGGAGGGAGGGAGGGGGGAGGGAGGGAGAGAGAGAGAGAGAGAAGAGAGAGAGAGAGAGAGAAGAGAGAGAGAGAGAGAGAGAGAGAGAGAGAGAGAGAGAGAGAGAGAGAGAGAGAGAGAGCTCACGCATTAATTGGTGGGAAATCTCAACTGGGGTTCTGGTTCTGTGTGTCTAACTGTAAGCAGATGCCGCTCCCTGGAGATACAAGCTGCATATTAAGAAAGCAGTTTCTGTCGGTACATGCTCTGCTGTTATGATCACTGAGGGACAGGAACGGCTTCCCAGGCCCCCCAGGCTCTGTGTGACTCAGGGCCTCCGAACTTAATATTCCGTTCTCCAGAAGTTCTTGACCCAGATCTGCCCCCAGTGAGCGCCTTGTCGTTATTGGGAGATCAGCTTAAATATCTCCTCTTCCCTCCCTGCCCCCAAACTAAGGACACGCTCCTGTCACATCTGTCCCTCAGCTCTTTCAGCATGTCACCTTCACTGTGTTTACTTGTGTACATTTTATGGTTAACATTTCTCGGGAAGGGGCAGGTGGAGTAGTCTGTGTGTAGACAGATGATTAACACACTGGTTTTGAATACATGTGTTGGCACCCAGACAATAGCCACCTCCCAGTTTTCATTTACACTGTGTTGTGTCTGACAATATCAGTAATAACAGTAATGGCTTCTGACACTTTGAGGGCTGTCTGTGTATTAGGCACTGGGCTCTGCCTGGGGCTTTGCATACATTTTTGGATCCCAGTCCCCAGATAATTTTCAAATTTAGATAACTCTCACTTACACCCATATTAAAGATGCAGAAACTGAGAGTCAGAAATATGCCCAGCGCTTGGCAATGCTTCCAGAGGTGGTGACAAGGAGAATAAAACTGCAGACGGTCTGATCCTAATGACCTGGCAGCTCACTGTGTATTTCAGGTCCCGAGGCACATTCCTCAGGAGCCTGACACAGTTTCTGAACTGTGCTTTCTTATGAATAATTAAGGATACTTGATGCTTGGCAGTGTGAGCCGCTATGATCTCTTTGTAGTTCCATTCTGAGCAATTCACAATGACAGAGCCTCTAAAGGCAGGCTTCTTCCCCTGAGCAGACGCTTGGTTCCATATTTTTAGTCTTTTCCAGACTCTGCACGGTAATTGTTATTGTTTGACGCATATTATGAGGCAAGCAGTTCCTGTACTGGGCTGTCTGTTGACAAAGCCTTTTTATTCTGCTGCCGTATATTGGTTGCGTCTATAATAAGACTTGGTTTTGTTTTTTTTTTTTTTTTTTTAGACATGGAGACCTGTACTCACATTGGCCAGAAACCTTGATTTACTTGTTAGAGCTGTCGAGTGTTGTTCAGCCTTATGGAGAGTTTACCTGTGATCTCCACACAAAATCAAATCAAATTCACACTGTTGGCTGCGAGCACTTCAGATCTCTCCATTGGAATGATATGAGCAGAAGTGGCCTGGAGTGGCGGGTCAGTTCTCTGACCAATGTGAAGTCAAAGTTTACCTCCCATTGACCACAAAACCATCTAGTGCTCTACTCCTCGGTGAAGCTAGGATGGCAGGAGGCCTTACTGTGGCAAGTATTTAATTTTCACAGACTCTCTGAAAAGTCTCAACCCACACAGCTACTGTGAGTCACAGTCCATGTACTTATGCTTGCTGGACTCATTTTGTTGCTTCTTCTGGAGCTCTGGGTTATGTAATTCCAGGAAGCTCATTCTCAGTAGGTCATTGGAGTGTGATGGTCACTAGCAAAGGGACCATCATTTCCAAACCGAATGTTTCCTTTGGGTTCTGACCACTAGTTAAGCATTTTAATTCAAATTCAGGTATCTTAAGGTGAGAACCCAAGAGAAACTTCCAAAGGAAAAGAATCAGTCATAACAGCAGAAAAACAATAATAAACTTCTGGTTCTCAATTCATTCATTCATTCATTCATTCATTCATTCATTCATTCATTCATTCACCAATCACCTTCCTTCTGAGCCTCCTGAAGCAGGGCTCCTGGGATTCACATCCCCTTACCACAGCAATGGCATCTGTCCTCAGACCCTAAACTTCTTCAACAGAATGATCCCTGGGCTGCCTTCTGCCAGAACTTCTCAGAATTACTTTTATTGGGTCAATCTAGATACCCCAAAATAAGAAATTAGAAGGGAAGCTAACATTTTAACATTATTTTATCCCAATGAAACAAACGGGTTTTTAGGAATTAGTCAGAGTTCGTCCATTAATTTGATATAGCTCTATGGTGTCTTGAAGGATAAGGCCTAGGACTTGGGCCACGCCATCTGAGATGATATTACTGCTTATAATAGAGAGTCCTGGGGACTATATAAAAAAAAATTATGTCATCAGAGCTCTGCTCTAACTGCGGGATTTAGATGTCATTAAAAAGCAAGAAGTCTTCTGTGGTTCCCATGTTGTTTTATTGGTTTTTGTTTCAATGAATGAGTAGAATTCATCACCAATGTGACATCCTTGCTCCCAGCACCTGTGAACAACCCTTCAGAGTCAGTACGGGGACCCCCACCATGGGACCAGGACCTGACATGTTCCTGATACATGAGCTGGCTCTTTGGAACCTATTCCCTATGGTGGATGCCTTGTTTACCCTTGATAGAAGGATGGGGGGCTTGGTTCTGCCTCAGCTTGTTGTGCCACGCTGTGTTGATTCCCATGGGAGGCCTTATCCCATCTAAGTGGAGATAGAGGAGGTATGGGGAGGAAGCAGGAGGAGAGAAGGGAGGAGGTTGGTATGTAAAATAAATAAGAAAGGATGAAAACAGATTAATCTAAAAGAGGAAAACTTTTATTAAAGAAATAAAGAAAAGTGCAGATGGAAGAGCTGCCCATAGCTTCCCAGATAGAGCAGTGCTTGCAGGACCAACGTCCTCTCTTTGGAGGCGTCAACACACAAGGCTTGCAGCAGGTCACAAACACGTGTGAAGCAGACCTAGACGAAAAAGGCTTTCTTTTGGTGTTCGTCACAGTCCAGAAGAGAAGTGTTCCTCATTTTCTCCTGTTACTGTCCTTATGAACAGTCTCAGATGTGTTTGGCATTTGGATAAGAATAAGTAGCATCTATATTGTTTACTTGTGACAATTCTCTTGCCTTGCTTCAACTATTGTTTAAACCTTATTTCTAATTTACTCTGAAAAGTACATGATAATGGGATCAATTTTGCTTTGGTCTGGGGCCTTCTCTAATGACTGAATACTATACCCAAATTATGGCAACTGTGATATGTTTTTCTTCATTAAACTTATATAGGCATTGCACAGCACAACTGGAGGGGCTATAATTTTACTGTTCACTGAATGTCAAATTAAAAATGCATATGAGATAGTTGAGGTTCCTAGCCCAGCTAATTATTCCCTTGAGAGTTCTGAACATGTGTTAATGAGCGGAAGCATTCTGAAGACCAAACGCCTGAGTATTTTAAGAGGGAGAATGGGAAAGCTAGAAAGGAAAAGGACAAAACAAAATCCGTTAAGGTGGATACAGACAAATAAACAAGTGTAATCGAGTCATAATGCCCTTGTCCATATCCTGAAAAGTTGCGCATCTTCAGAGATGAAAAACATTCTTACTGCTAAACTGTATCACTTGTGTGTGGCGTGTCTCTCTCTGTGTGTGTGTGTGTGTGTGTGTGTGTGTGTGTGTGTGTTCAGCCCAGAATTTATGTGTATAGAGACTTCCCTGCAAAAACATACCCAGCAGAGTCATTGGAATTTGGTGTTTGGCACCTGAAAGACAAATGAAGGAGCCAGAAGGTTCTTTTCTTATTCTTTTGTTGTAATCCCCTCCCTCGCTTCTACCCCCCTCCTTCCCTCCTTCCTTCTGTCCTTTATTTATTTTTGAGGTACCGAGGATTGAACCTCCTAGGGCTCACACATGCCAGGGAAGGCCATTAACACTGAGCCATATCCCAAGCTCCTAACTGACTCTTTCTTGGAACTCCATGAGTCTAAGGAAGGTCTTCTGCTATGATAACCCAAATCTTGTCTTCAAATCTTTGTCCCTATTTTCAAACTTAGCATATCCTCATTTGAAATTAAGTTTAAAATGATTCACACCTCCTACCATTCTTTCATATATTATTATTATATTTTGTGTTATATATGATATGTATAACTAATATTAATAGGTTGATTCATAGTAATACTCTACATACATTCTAAAGTATTCTGCAGCTCTGTGGTTTTTACCTCCCCATGGAGATTGCTGTAGTGTTGTAGAATTTCCCAGTAGTCAACCACTATTTTGATTCTACCAACAAAGTTTTGTTGTCAAAGGATAATCTTAATCTTTATTCTGCTTAAGAATAGCTTATTATGAGTTGCATAATTTAATTTGGGGGAGAAAAAGAATGAAATGTAGGAAAGAGTATGTCATCATAAGAATACTGAAGATGTTAGGGAAAGGGAGCTTGGTTGTCATGGTGATAGGATTTTGTTCCAAGGAGCCAGGTGGTCCCATATGGCACAGGACCACTCTAGATGAACGCCTTATTTTTAAAATCGGCAAAGAATCCTCATCTTCCATCTTTCATTCATTTTATCATGCAAACTCCCAAAAGCATTACTCAAAAAATTTGTAGATGTCTGTTTGGCTGCAGTTCTCAATTATGCAGAATTATAACATGCAGCTTCATTCTGAGAATAAATATCGCCAAGGAGGTACATGATGTAAGCCTCTATTTACTATTTTTGGAGCCCTGGATTTTTAACTTCATCTCTTAGAGCTCTGAAAACTAAAAGAAAAAAGGATGATAAAGAATAATGTACCGTGGGTTCAAACTGGTTTGCGGGAACATGGGGGAAAGACTGATAAGCAGTTTTAGCCATGTATGGTTTGATGTCTCACTTAAAGAAATTATTTGCTGATTTTCTTGTCCATTGTGAATTACTTGGAAAGAATAGCTTAGCGTTCCTAGAATCAAACTGGGATGGTCCAATCTGTAGATATTTGAGCATAAACCACACTGCAATCTTATAATATAAGGTTATAACTTATAACTGTCTCATGCTTATCTATATGACCATCTATATGCTAATTCTTCCATTTTATTTTTAAATTTAGTTTTTTAATTATATATTTTATGTGTGTGTTTTGAACGCATGCACATCTGTGTACCATGTCTTTGTCTGGTGTCTATGGAAGCCAGAAGAAGGCCTGGGATCCCAAGTACTGGAGGTTCAGATGTTTGTGAACCTCCCTGTGGCTGCTGGGGCTTGAGCCCAGATCATCTGGAAGACTAGCCACTGCTTTTATCTGCTGAAACATCTCTCTAGTTCTTCTTAACTTTATTGTTTTCTTTTATTTTGAGATTGCAATATAATTACATCCTTTCCCACTGACATCCAACATTTTAATACATGCTAACTGTTTGATTATTGCTCAATCTGAACCTTCATTGTAACTTACTAAAATTTTCTTTTTAGCTTTTTGAGGAGTTAGTGCATATATAGAATTCATTTTGACCATATTCCCCTGTTTCAACTCTCCCTGGATCCCTGCAACTATGTCTCCCTCCCAACTTCCTATGAAGTTTTTTTCTTGTCTTTTAAACATTTTTTTAAAAAGGTTTTTTTTTTTTGAAAAGTTTCATACAATATATTCCGGATAAGACTTCTCCTTCTCTGCCTCCTTCCAGATCCTGCCTGCCTCCCCATCTTCCCAATCCCCTCTTTTTCTCTCTCTCCTTAGAAAACAAATATAAATAAGCTAGAATAGCAACAAATGTTGTGCATTCTTAGTTGTATCTTCTACTTTTCTTTCTCTCCCTCTGTGCTTTAGTGTCCCCAGACTCTCGTCTCTTCACATCCCATTTGATTCCCAGTTGGTGTTCATGTGCATATCTAAGTGATTTCCAATGTCACTCAACTTGACATCATAATTACTCTGAGGAACAGATGTATGTGGCCTGGATATGTAACTTAGTGATAGGGCACTTGTCTGGAGTATATGAGACCATAGATTTAATTTTTGATGCCACATACACAAAGACATAGGAAAATTAGTGTCCTTTCTATCCATTTCTGTGGTTTTGGTCATCTGCTGCCAACTCATCTGAAAAATACGGTATGGAAAATTCAGTAAGTTATTAGTGGTAGATTTTCCTCTGTCTTGTGTGTGATGTTGTTTGTTGTTGTTCTATTCTACGTGAAATGTTATAATTCCTTTTTCAGCACATCTGCACTGTATTTACCATCTGCCAATCACTTCACGGTTATCGCTTGCCACATCGGTGTTTGTAGTATTGCAGTCCTTGTGTCCAAGTAGCCCATATTTTGCTTAGTATTAGTTACAAGGTGCAAGATTGCTGACAATTAAACTGTAATGTACTTCCTCAAGGGGAAAGATGAAAGTACATATAAATAGTTTGAGAAACAGAGATCATACTTTCACATAACTATCATCATAGCATGTTGTATGTCTCACTTAGTATCTTTGTATAATTTATAAATCAAACATCATAGAGACACATATACACAAAAGAATATATGCATATTCATGCATAATATACACACATATAATATAAAATATATTATATAATTGTATATCATAATAACATAATGGCATTATGTTATATATACACATTACATATTATATATATAATGTCATTATGTTATATATGATGTATATATAGTATGTGTAATATATGTAATGTATGCATACATATTATACATGTATACATATACTCTTTCTAGGTCTGGCATGTCATGTATCCATTGTAGACAAGAGAGAGTCACTGTACATTCACTGTGTATTCTTTCATCCTCATTGCATGTATCCTGGCTTGGACTTCTGTGATCTTTTGTCAGTACTGCAGTCAAAGCCTTTCATGTGTTTTGCCCCTTCCATGTCCCTTGCATGTATTCTTTGTGACAGATGGTTCATATGGGACAGGAAAGAGATGATCTCACAGAAACCAGCGGCTTATTTGGAGATCATTCCAGAAGTTGAGAACTGTACGATCCCAGTATGAATAAAATGTCTTAAAAACTCCTGGAAGAGGGTTGTCATCTGGCACTGAACCACCATCAGCTAGGCAGACTTCTTAAATGCCATGGCCAGTAATGTATCTGTAAGTTCTGAAGACTTAGGCAAAGTCTCACTCTTTTTGTCTTCCCATACTCTTTGGCATCTTTCTTCTAGTCATAAGCAGCTGCTAAGGTGTGCAAGCACTCTTGCCCTAAAATTTTCTTTTTCATATTCTTTGATGTCTGTTTCAGAAACAAGTCAATATTATTGGCATCTAACATAGAAAAGAGTGAATTTGCTTAAGCAACCTAGAGTACATTGGGAATGAATATGTTTATATGTATATTTCATTATGTCGATCATGTCATCATATTAATATTTACCAAGACAAGCATTAAGAAAAGTGAACATTAATCATAAAATAGTAGAAGGTTCTTGGTGAGACAAATTAAATAAGTATACCCACCCATGTGCAATGGGAGCAAACACACGTACAAACACCATACACATGTATGTAAAAATATGAAAGCTAGTATAACAGAATAATTTTTAAAAATGAAGTCATCTTCAGGTGTAAAAGTAAGTAATCTGGAATATGTGTCAGGAGTGTAGTGATACTTAAAAATGGTGTATTCTGTCATCCAGAGGCATAAAAGATGTCTGTTCTTCATTGCTGTCCCTCCACTTGGATATAATCCATTTCAATTTAAATCTTATATCAAAGACACATTCAATTATTTAGATTTCAATACAATTTAATAAGTGGTCTTATTAAAGTTCTCTGTTCTGAATCCTTCAGCTTTGCTTCTGATGCTGAACCAGACTTGTCAGGATGATTGCATTAATAATACATTGCTATCCAAAATTAAAGTTTGCAGTACAGAGCATACTAATAGGTTTCATTGATTTCAACTTGGAAATGGGTGCAGGCAATCAGAAAGCAGGTGCAACCTGACTAGCAATGATCAACTGTGCGAATATTGAAGCAGACCAGTGGTTAGATTCACGGCTGTGATCTGAGTTGGGGTAATGTCAGCCATAATGAGGTCTGGGCAATTGAAGTCTTTTGGAAGAGCCCTGAATGCTTCATTAAGCTTTTCTGATGATGTCTTTGGGTGATAGGAGTTCTAAATTCTATCTTAGGACTTTTATTGTTTTTTTTCTCCTGTTTTTTTTTGTGAAGTTAGCTGTATGTGGGATTGGCTCCCAATCCTGAACTCTTAGTTCTTGATCACTTCAAAGATAAGTTTAACAACACAGTTTGAACTATTCAGACAGCGTTCCCCCCCTTTAAAATTAAGCTTGATTCCATTTAAATACTTGTAAGGCTATTATAGCATGGAGGAGAATTCTACAGTTTGTGTATAATGTTTAGTTTCATCTTCTGATTCTGGAATAATAAATAAAAAATGTACTGCAGTCATTTTAAAGTCATGTCAGGTGGCTCATGCCCATAATCCCAGTGCTGGGGAGATGGAATTAGATGATTATCCATGTGGGGACAGCCTGAGCTACATGGTATCACTGTGGGACATAACAGAGAGAGCAAGTATTTTTTAAGAGTCTCCTGAAATAGAAATCAAACCCTGTCCCCTTTAGTGCTACGTTCTTGTGTCTGTCCTTTTGACAGGTGCCCCTTCTGTCTAATATGCACACTTCCATATACTGTTTCTTATGGACTTGAACATAAAGTAATTTAAGGGTTATTGTCTGTGAGCAGGTGACATAGAGATTTGAGTCACTAGAATCTAAAAGGTTTGTGTCTTCCATGTCCAGTGACTGGGAGGAAGCATCGACCATTAAGGCTGGAACCTCTGTGTGCTACACCAGGAAACTTATATGACTGAGGGTTGTCCATACACAGTTATGCCCTCAAATTTGCAACATATGTTTTCCATCCAGAAGGTCTTGGTTTTAGTCCTTGTGTGACCTACTTCAAGGCTTTGGTTATCACTCATGAAGGGGCTAATATTAATGCCTACCCCTAGAATTGTAAAGCCCAACCTAAATCACTTTATTTATTTATTGTTTGTTTGTTTTTAGTTGTTTTGTTTCTTTTATTTTTCTAGACAGGATTCCTCTGTAACTTTGCAGCCTATTCTGGAACTAGCTCTTGTAGACCAGGTTGGCCTCGAACTCACAGAGATCTGCCTCCCAAGTGCTGGGATTAAAGTCTTGCGCCACCACTGCCTGACTTACTTTATTGTTTAAAACTATTCCTGGCACATGGTCAGTACTTTACTTTGTATGAGTTGTTCCTTAACAAAGATAATGGTGACTTCTCACGGATGCTTACTCTTGACTGATATCCTTTTGAAGCCTGAAGCTATCATGAGTAACTATCATTTATGCTGTTCTCCTGCTCATTACATGTATTGATAGCTAAAGACAGTGAGGCCCATTTTGTGTGCACATGTGCACATGTACACACACACACATATACACACACACACACAATTTTAACTGAAGTAGGTACAAAATCATAAATTCAGGCATTAGTTTATTACCACCAAGTTTTTCCATCCTAAATTTAGTTTTCTCTACTTGAATGCGGCTACCGCATTTTTGAATGCCCACATGTATTCACACATATGTGTGCACGTGTGCAAGAACACACACACAAAGTCATATATCATCATTATTTGATTAACCAAATAGTAATGCTCATTAATTGTTCTGAGATCGTAATTTGTTTTTATTCATTTTAATAGAATCCAAGAAATGCTGGGAAAAACTGATTTTTGTTATGGATATCTGACGCAGTAAAGTAAGCTTGCAAACAGTGTCACGTGCTTCATTGCTAGATTTTAGAAAGCAAATGAACTTGATGAGTTATTACTGCATAAACTAGAGAAGCACTGTGGTCTTACTGCTTTAGATACTTAAAGATGTTTATGTTTTCTTAAATTTTTATTACGACAGTGGACTAAATGAAATCAAGAATAATACTTCAATAAGTCATACTCACAGTTAGAAATTTATTTTGTTTTACCACTGTTTATATGCTTATTTCTAATTTTAACTTTTACAGAGATTTATTTATTGATTGATGGATTGGTTTCTATTGCTTTGGGTCGGATGATTCCTCTTTACTATGATTCAACTGAGATGGCTTTATATATCTTTGTTTTCTATTCATAGATGTATTCACCTTGGTTGTTAACTAACAATGGATATCCGGTGAACAGATTGATTTTTGTGATTTTACTGGTACCCACAGTATTATCTAAAAATATCATATATCAAGTTTGTTTACTTTCCAAATAACTCGATTAAAATATAAAGTAAATTACCAGAAGCTGACTTTCTTTTTTTTTTTTTAAAAAAATTTATTTGTATTTTTTATTTTCTTTTATTTTTAATTTCTTTATAAACTTTCCTTGAGGGGGGTACTACAAATGTGAAGGGCAGATATGGAGGGACTGGGAAAATTGTGTGATTGGGTGCATGATGTAAAATTCCCAAAGAAGCAATAAAAATTTTGTGAAAAAAATCATATCTTGAGAAATGTCTGTATCTTCTTGTCCAGGGGAAGAGAAACACATGAGAGCCCACATTTTGTCTCAATTTACTTCTGGTTTTCGATAAACACTGTCTGAAGAAAAATCCAGGATTATTTGGACGTTTACTTAACATTTACTTATTTATCCAGCAATCTATTTACTATCCATATATCCTGGTATTGTATTAGTAAAATTAATCTATGGAGGACAGATGCTAGAAAACTTGCCTGGAAGTGATTTGAGGGACCTGTGAGATGACTCAGTGTGTAAAAATCCTTCCCACCAACGCTGGTATCTGGAGTCCCTGAGGCCACACAATGGAAGGAGAGATAATGCCATAAGAAAGCCAATTTACTTGAGTTCACCATGTAATAAGTGCACACGCTCTCCCAGCATATAATACAATTATAAAGGAAAAAGAACTCACCGTGATCATACTGTTCTAGACTTAATTTGCATATCCCATAATTTTCTTAAGTATATTTTTGCATATAGAAACAGGAGAAGAGAATACTGAATGTGTGCACAGAGAAACAAGTTATACAGTGCTCTGATACTTTTTCTTGATGTTGCAAAGCTTCCTAACATGTATGGATAAGAAATTGGCTGAATGATGCAAAATTCTCTTATATATATATAAATTTTCTAAACTGGAAATAATTTTTCTGTCATGTCGATGCCTTTAGTGTTTTGGTGGCTCCTTTTTTTTTTTTTTTGGTTTTTTCGAGACAGGGTTTCTCTGTGGCTTTGGAGCCTGCGCTGGAACTAGCTCTTGTAGACCAAGCTGGTCTCAAACTCACAAAGATCTGCCTGCCTCTGCCTCCCGAGTGCTGGGATTAAAGGCGTGCACCATCACCACCCAGCTGGCGGCTTCCTTAGTATGAATTTTTATCTCTAGGTCACTGCTGAGCACATGCCCTGAGCCCTGTGTCGAGCTCTGAAAACAGCACTTCCACATGAAGTTATGGGAAGCCCTGTAGCTGTATTGACTGCTGTGCCACACAGTCGTAAACAAAACCAGTTACCACGGTTCGATAGGTCTTATCATAATGCCAAGCAAAGGCAAGGTTAGTCTAAAGGGTGAATCGCATTTAGAGTATTACAGGACCTAGACATTTCTAGTATTTAAATTTAAGTCTTAAAGAGACAATGGGCTTGACTTTGTTGTCTGGCACTCATTTCTTAGACCAAGGTGAAAAGCCTGACAAAGAGATATTCTTGGCATTATGTGCCAGTTTGGAAATGCTATCAAGATGGCAGGAATGTCATTATGAAAAGAATCACAGACTGTGAGTGATGCATATTATTCATAAATACATAAACTGAGCCTGCTCGAGTCCCCAATTTTAACATATCCCAAGCAAAACACTGGGAGAATATTTAACTACTTGGATCAGTAATAATTAAAACTGGTTTGTATGATTCTGAGTTTTAGGTAATTACAAAAAGTTGCCTGCTTTGAAATTTCTTCAGAATGCTTTTCTTCTCAGTCTCAAGGAATCAAATTTCTCACATATGGAAGTATCATTTTGCTTACAGAAAATTTAAAATGAATTTTCTTTGTGCCTGAGCTTGAGATTTGAGTACATTACCGACATTGCTTATAGTTATCAAAAGTGCTAAGCAAATAGTTGTCTTGCGTTTGTTTCTCAGGACATTATCGCAGATTTTTCACACATGTCTCTTTGGAAGTATGTAGACAGGGTCTTATCCCTGTGTCCCATGACTGGTGATGTTTAAGGTAGAAAACTTGGAGAGAATTTTATCCTAAGTTTTTCAGGTGTACTTATAAGCTGTGGTTGAGCCCTATTTCTTAAAATTAAGCAGTTGGACATAATCCTTCTTTTATTCCTAACTTATTGCTGTTTGAGTATTTTGTGTGAGCACATGTTATGAACTTTTTCAGGGCAGAGAGTCCTTAAAGTAACAGGATTTTCATTTTTACTGAGGCCAGCGTGTTACAGCACAATTATTTTCTCCGTAAAAGCAAAATAAGCAAGAAAATGAAACAATACTAAGACCAATAAGCTATAACATGAAGTGTCTTGAGGGCAGGGGTGTTCTACCCCTTAATGTCGGCCAGCAGTGGTACAGACATTTGAGAAATAAGTCTGGAAGCAGAACACAGTGAAAGATATGTAGGTGACTTTGATTTGTGCAAAATGTCCCCTATACATTCATATATTGGGGAATAGGTTCTCAATTTGTGGCACTGTTTTGGGACCTTCTGGTAACTTTATGGTCTGAGATTTGATTAGAAAAGTATAGGTCACATGGGATGCTCTTTTCTCTCAGATTCTAATATTCTACCAGGTAGGTAGTTCCTTCCACATATATCTATAGTCAGGATGTTCTCCTGACTATGGACCCAGAAATGATGAACCCAAGTAGAATCGAGCCATGATATATCCTTTCCTCCAAGTATATCAGTCAGATATTTTGGTCAGTGACAAAGTCTTAATAAGTGACAGAGAGACAAAGGGCATTGTTCATGGTGGAATAAAGGAGGGGCAGTGCAGAGAATGGTTTCCATCCTTTTGTTCCCACATCAGAATCCGTTCTGAGTACAGTGTGTAATTGTTTTCTCTAGGGGAATGATTGTCATAGCCTACTTAGATGTATGGTGGCTAATTTAAATATTTAAAAATATATTTAACCGACACATAATAATTATACATATTTATGGAGAAGAATATGCATTTTAATGTGCACACACAATATGTAATAATTAATCAGGTTAATTTGCATATCTACTTGTCAGATTGCTACTTTGAAATATTCAATTTTTTGTCCACTGTAATTATGTTATTGTTTTATAGAACACTATAAGATTTCTTATTTTGGAGATTATAACTACATTTTCCTTTCCATTTCTTTCCTCCAAATATCCCTTTAAACCCATGGCCTCTATTTTCATCACATACACACATTCCTAAATACAACCTGGTCAATCCATACATGTTACTTGCATGTATTTTTTCTAAGGCTGACCATCTGGCTTTCACTTGGGATGACCACTGCTCCCACTCCCAGCTTTGCTTTGTTGTCTGTGGCTCTTTGTGTAGGGCTGATGCCTTGTGGACTTTTTCCAGTCTCTCTTTGCCATCTCCGTTGGTGTCATACTTGTTCAGCACATGTTTGGGCAGTCATATTTCTAAGTTATTTTTCATATCCTGCTACACTGTTTTACCCACTAAACTATGTCTTTCCAAATATAGCTGATCATCATCTTGATATATATTGTCTTTGCCAGCGCCTCCCAACTGAAATATATCACAGTCTACACAGACAAGTTTAAGTTCTTTTTTTCTTTCTTTTTAATTTTAAAAATTTATTCTTCTCTCATATATTACATTCCAATCACAGTTTCCCCTTCCTCTACTCTTCCCAGTCCTGACCCTGTCTTCTTTGCCCCAGATCCACTCCTTCTGTTTCCCTTCAGATAAGGGCAGGCCTCCTATGATTATCAATCAAACATGGCATATTAAGTTAAAATAAGACTGGACACAAACCATCATATGAAGTCTGAATGAGGCAACTAAGTATGAGGAAAAGTGTCCCAAACACAGCAAAAGAGGCAGAGGCAGCTGCTGCTCCCACAGTTTAGACTCCCACAAGAAGAGCCAGCATATATGCAGAGGACTAGGTCAGACCCATGCAGTGTAAATTCTATAGTAGCTACATCTAAGAAATAAAAGAAATTACCTTTAATCATAAAATTTTATATTTTATACAATATTTTGTATATTATTGATGGAAACTTAATTTAAATAATGTTTAGTACTATGGTTAGCAATATAATGAAAGAATAGCCTATACATCAATTTAGAATATTAATATTTGAAGATTCGTAGTAATGCCATATTGATGCTAGAGACTGTAATGGAAAGTTAGGTATGAAGTCTTTTAAGAGACATTTGTACTTACACTTAAAAAGTGGAATCAAATAGAGTTTCCAAGCATTTTATTACTTATTTATTATGTAGTACCATATATAGTATTAGAAGAAGTCCTACGTTTTAATCAAAAAGGCCTTTTGACTTTCTGTTGCTGTGATGGAATGAAGATAAACAACTTGGTAGGAGACGATTTCATTCTGACTGGCAATTGTGAGTCTTCAGCCCCTGGGTGGTGGCTGCATTGCTTTTGGTATTATGGTCGATCAGAACATCATGGCATTAGCTGCAGCAGAGAAAACTATTTGTTATGACATCAGGGAAACCCATAGAGGGAGAGGGCAAAGCTGAGCTTCGTTTTCTTCACCCAGAGCAGTGGTTCTTAACCTGTGTGTTGCAACCCCTTCCGGGGTCTAGTGACCCTTTCACAAGGGTCTCATATCAGATATCCTGCATGTCAGGTATACATTGTAATTCATAACAGTAGCAAAATTAGTTATGAAGTAGCAATGAAAACAATTTCATGGTAGGGGGCTACCACGGCATAAGGAACTTCTTGGAGAGTCACAGCATTAGGAAGGCTGAGGACCAGTGATCTAGAGTCTTCCCCGAAGTGAGCTAACATGCTAACGTTCCTCCATCTACCAGTAGTCCTAGACTGCGGCCCCAATTCATGGGGCTTCTTAGCACCTTGAGATCGTGACTTCTCAAAATAGACCAGGCATCGTTAAGAACTTTCAGTCCAGTCGTGGACATCTTTTGAATTTCCATTCATTTATGTGTCTACATGTCTGTGTACACACATGTGCATAGCACAGCCTACTTGTGGTGGTCAAAGAACGTCTGGAGCACATTCTAGCTCTCCAGCATGTAGGCTCACAGATTCAACTCCCGTTATAGGACAGTGAGCTGTAAACACTCTTGTTCCCTGAGTCGTCTTCCTGCCCAGAAGTTGTGGGTATTTAAAAGTTCTGTGGAGGTTTCGGAAATCACAGACAAGTTCTGTTTTTGTGGACCATATGATGCGTCCACACAGAGTTTCTCGCATGCCTTCTGTCACCAGAATTGAGTCGCTTGTGAAGTTTTTACAGCTGTCTTGAGCATTTCTCTTAAAAATTGTGGATGAAAACTTTTTATATTAATTAGTGTATGTGTGTGTATGTGTGTGTTGTGCGTGTGTGCATGGCAGCACACATGACTTGGTGCACATGTGTACATGAGAGAACAGCTGTAAGTAGCTGCTTCTCTCCATCATAGACTTCAGGGGTTGGGCTCAGGTTATCAGGTTATCAGACTGTTAAACCATCTCATTGGCCCGGTGGCTGCAAATGTTTTCCCCTATATTTCTTAATTTAAATTAAAATATAATACAGTTAGCAAAGTGAAAAATTAGAACTGTAATCAGATTTGGCCAGAAATCCTCCTATGATGCTTAATATCCATGCTAACTCATAATAGAAAATCTGAGTAACACATTTCCCCATGAAACAGTGATAGTGTGTTGTTATAAAATACGATGGTTGCTTAATTCTGAAAGTATTTATACAACTTACCAAAGAATCATTAACCTAAGCGGTTTGGTTATGCTATGGTTCTGTTAAAGACTTTTACGATCTTTCTGGAGAGCCTATAGGCATAAAAATGACTGTAGGGTCTGCAGGATGCTTTATTTCCGACTTAGTAGGTACTGTAATTATTTGTCTGCCTTTTCTGGAGGAGAATAAAAGGAATTCTCCAATCCTATAAACTATACTGTCTGAAATCTATGCTACTTCTTTTTCACTAAGGGATATTGTCTCTGTTTAGAAAGGTCATGATCAGGTGAAGTGGTGAAGCTTTGTTCATTATCTATGTGTGAGGAGTGTAATGTGCCAAAGTCTGCGCCACTTTACCCTTCTCTGAATTATGCCCCATTTGCAAATGCCTTTTAGTTACAGAGACTAGGAAACATTTTTATAACTATTTGTGATTATTAATTGATTGTATTATGCAAAATCCCCAGTGGCTCGCCTGGAGACGGATGAAACAAGCCCAGGCATTAGCATGAGTTAATCAAGAAAGTGAACATGAGATCTGTGGAAGTTTGAAGGAAGATTGGCAGTGACATTGCCTTTATAAAGAACACAGGGGGATTACGGAAGTGCACAATGGCCTGTGCACATACGAGAAGGAAGGAAGAAAGGGCGTGCTACACAACTGTCCAAAGGGAGTGGGTGGGGAGAGAGAAGGCCAAGTTAAACTGACTCTGGAGGGAAGAGAGGAGTGGAGAAGGTCAGGTTAACTGGACTGTGGAGTCTGGAGAGGAGAATAAGAAAGTAGCCCCTGGATTGAAAAGTAAGAAGTCAATTCTATTCCAAATCCATTCTGAAATAATTAGGATTGTTATGCTTTGTGGGAGATTATACTTAACATGAGGACAGAACATTCCAGAAATATCAGCGAAGAAACAGTCTGCCAAAAGTGGCTACCTTGAAGCAGAACCCTGTGAGGCTTCGGTGAACCTCCCTGCAATCGGTGTACGTCTTCACATGGCCCCTGAGTGATGGAAGGTGAAGACACACAAAGCCCGACAGAGCTGAATTTGGAGTAGTGCCTTCGATTGTTATGCTGTGTGGTGGTACTTTAGAGGCTAACACTGAGAGTCGTGTAGAAAACGGCAGGCGTGCTTATGCTCAGGGACACAGTTGCTGAGATGTTTGGCGGTGGAATGGATTTGAAAGGCACAGCCCTTCAGCCATGTTGTCATGCCTGACAGCAGCTGACAATGGTCCACATCCCTTCCTGTAACACATACAGATGCTGTATGGAACGCGGGTGGTGGACTAGAAATTTGGCTGCATGGCGGTCAGATTTAGTTACTAGGTGTGCATCTGAGGGGTTGGTTTGTAGCATCATTTTCACCCTGCTAACCCTTCTCTCCCCTGCTAGCCCATTTTGCCGCGGTGTGAAAATAATATCTTATAAACGACTATGAGCAGCTGAGTGTGAAATCAGCCAAGACCTTGACGTACGGAAAGTCTGCCGGCATATTGATTTATTAGAAGAGATTTCTCAGCTCAGGCACTAATATTTTCTTATAACAAATATTGATCTCATGTAGAATTGTTTCCAGAGACATCTGAATCCTGGTAGTTCTGCACAGTGAAGAATTGGTGCTGTGGCTTCAGGTCAGGTGGAGGAAGGGTTGTTGTAAGTCACTCCACTAGCATTGCGCAAGTCTTTGGTTGCCCTCAAATGCTAGTTCATATAACGTCAATAGAAGACCCATTTAGGGATCTACATACAGTTTCTGCTTCGTCTCTATCCTGAAGGATCTCAAGAAAGTCTTGATTGCCTTCTCCTTGGTGAATGTGAGAAAAGTTTCAGAAACTTGTAGCACCTCAGATCCCAGTGGTCAGTCTGTGAGAGACAAGGTGTGTTACAATTCCCTGCAAGATGACTGACCCAGATTTTTTTCTATCTCACTACCACTAGAGAGGTTATGATCTGCTAAACTTGGTGTCACTGGAAAAGTAACTTTGGGGTTATTCGTTTGGTCATTTGTTAAAATGTTCTAAACATAGGTCTTTTGAGGACATATATTCTTCACACCAAGAATTCTTATAGACAGAGCCTTGATGGGCTACATAATATTTCATAGGTAGGTCATATATCTCGCCCATCATTTTGTTTTTGACTATATGAAGCCAAATGTACTCAGGGAGCAGCAGTGATTTGCTGCTACAAAGGGCTTCAGGAAAGGAGGTGTGCTGAGATGAAACTGTAACTGGGTGATGGCAGTTGCTAGGGGATTGCCGAATCCATTCCACGACAAGAACAAGGAATTGAATGATGGAAAGACAGAAACCAAGATGCAGAGAAAGGGAAAGCTTTATACATTTGGGATTGCAGAAGCCTAAGGCTAGGAGTTGGCTAAATGCCAACCCCTGTACTTTCCTACTATTTTCCACAGTCTTCTGGGAGCAAGAAGTCCTCATCAGAGTATGGCTGACTTGGCTTTCCCTGCCTGTCTATGTTCTGCTAGTACAACTTCAGAATCTGTTGTAAGAACATTACAACCAAGTGTCTAGTAACAATGACTAAGGCAACAAGTTTATATTTTTGGATACACAGAAATTTTCTGTAGTAGCTGTAGAATAGTTTCTCTACCCTTCAAGTCATACATGCGATCCAACCAGGTAAGGTGTGTATGCACACCCACAAATATATACAAGTGCAGGCACACATTATATATATCATATATGAACATTATATATGATATATAATTATATATTGTATATAAACATAATATATGATATATTACATATGATATATAAATGTTTATATATAATAACACCTTATTTGTATACATGTAAATAATATATATAATACATAAATGATTAAATGATACCCTAAGTCATGAAATGCAAAAGCTGTCCTTGTGACCCTCAATAGCTAGGATACTGAGTTAGTCACTGTAAAGGGATTTGTTTCCTGCTTTTATATTAATTTTAGAAAGTTATATCCTTTTTTTTTATTTCCTTTCTAAAAACTTTGTCAAAAGAACTTGAGTAGAATAACAATTATGCTTAATAAGTAAGATTAGCAAAATCTGATACTCAATGTATCCTATTCTGGAAAATCATGTTTTCTAGATGAAATCATTTTCTCTAGTCATGGTGTTTAAGTGATATTTATTAATCTTCCTCATGCACATGGCTGTGTGCAATGGAAATGATTTTCTGTTCAATATTGCAATAGATTACATAATTTCTGCTTAACATGTGGAGTGCTTTAAAACACCAATAGGTTGCTCTTTTAAATTATTGGGTCTATAAACAGAATAATCTTTCAACCTGAGCCAAAAAATCTGCATCTGAGAAACAACTACTTTGTTATTTTTGACTTTATTTCTTTCTGTCTGTTCCTGGTAATGGACAAGCTTGGGGAAAATAATAATGATTTCAGGGTTGTGGATGCAGCTTGCCGAAGTTTGTGGGCTTATGTCCAGCTGGCGTGCTTTAAACAGCCTTTTGAATTTCTAATCATAGGGAGATACCAGAAATATCTAAATTTGGTAGTCATTATTTTGGTTTAAAGAGAAAAGTGAAGAAGAACACTTGTTTAATCACTTATAAAGAAAAGAGAATGCTGGGTATAGTTCAAGTCCGAATGTCTGGAAATTCAGAGGGAAACATAAAATCATTTGTCCTGCTGTGCTTCTAGGTTTCCTTGGGGTTTCCCTACAGAGCATTATCCTCAAGGTGATGCTTTATTTTGTCAACTTGACACTAACGTCACCTGGGAAGAGTCTTGATTTGAGACGGTTAACTAGGGTGAACTGAAGACATGCTAGTTCCTGATTATGTTAATTGAGATGTGAAGACCCATCCACTGTGGGCAGCAACATTCCCTAGGGTTAGGTCCTATACAGAATAAAAACAAGAGGAAGTGAGCTGAGCACAAGGGTACATGCTTCTTTCTCTCCATGCTCTTCCCTTTGGATGTGACCAGGTGTTTATCTTCCTTGCAGTGCTGAACTAGAATCTGGCCTTGTAAGTTAACATGAACTCTTTCTCCCCTAAGTTTCTTTTCTCAGGATGTTTTATTACAGCAATGAGAACTGAGGCTATGAGACCCACTGTTTTAATTTTGAAACACTGTACCTAAATATTGTTCTTAGGAGTTAAGAAAAATGCATTGACTGTTTAAAAACAGATTTTTCCTATGTTCCCATACAATCACGCATACATACAACTCTGTTACATACACAGAAAAGCTGAAAAAAAAAACCCGACAAAGTGACATTTAGAATCCATTCAAGCAGTGCATGTGCATCGTAGAAGCTGGCTTAGAAGATATTTCTGATTAGTGTGGGGAATGTGGTATAGAAGAGAAAGCAGATTTGGACTGCAGTTTTTCAGGGTGGGGCCCCAAAGGAGATGGCATTTTTCTCACGCTGTCCTTGGTACTCGGCAGCTTCTTCTCAGCAGATGCTTTCTGATCCACCTAGCCAAGATTCTTGATGGGATGTGTGCTAAACACCTAACAAGACATGGCAGCTTTAGTGGGACAGCAGAAGATTCAGGAAAAACACACTCATATTAAAGGAACAGGAAGAATGAGTGTTTGGGGAGCAGGTGACATTTTGTGCCAAAGCATCAAATTCACCAGAAGTCAATGAAGTAAACTCATAAATGATGTAAAATATTCCAGTAGCAGTTCTAACAGAAGACAAGGGGCCACTACCAGGGTCTGCCTGAGATGGAGTAGAATCTGGGTCTTTTCTACACTGCTCCGTACCATCATTCCAATAGAACAGAACTTGGAATACGGAATAAAAGCTTGTTTTCGCCCCTCTTTTTTTTCCCTTTTGTTTTTAGGCAATGAAGATTACTTGTTCAGATTGTATGAAATATTTTCATAGGTACCCAATTCATTTAGGAGAGGTTATTGTTAAAAATCATAAAAATGGTACTTATCATAAGGGGAACATTTGGAAGAGAAACAAAAGACTTTGTATCCCTCTGCCCTTGTAGATATAGCTGTGACTTCCAGATAGCTTGATAAATTCTCAACAATAATGCTGTCTTTCAAAAAGGTAGTTTCACCTGGGATGAAATCTAAAAAATGTCTTTAAAAAAACTTTCTGAAAAATAATAAATGGTCAAACTTCATACTCATGTGTACCTGGGAGCATATAGAATTCTCTTTGGGGTCATGTTTGATTTAAAGTGGGATTTATGTGCTTAATGCCAGGAATCCCAGCTTATCATAGGGAGATGTTCAGAAAGCCTATCAATCTGATATTTAAAGACTTCGGCTCCAGTGTTTCTACTTCTGACTTGCTGACATCTATGGACCCCTTTGGGAAACCTGCACACTTACCTAGAAAGTGTATTTCTGTAACTATAGCACATTGTCACCTTTGTGTGCTCTCCCTGCTTTGGTACAGGCCTGGGGATTTCCTGAAGGCATTGATGGCAATATGGTGGTTGATATTTGTGACCAGGATCTGCTAAAAGTCAAAGTGGATATGTAGTATTGGACAATCCCTCACATGGTTAGTTACAAATTATCCGTGATGCATCGTTGGACAAGAGAAGATATGGCACTCATGTAATACAGTATGAACTGGTTATCGAATGTGATAGGCAATCTTTATTCAGTATCGTTATATTATTTATTTGAAACTTTATTTTGAGACAGTGTCTTATTATATCACCCTGGTTGGCCTGGAATTCTCTGTTAGATAGGATGGCTTTGAATTTATAGAGATTTACCTGTCTGTCTGAATATCATGATTAAAGGCATGTGCTCCCATACCCAGTTGTGTTTTTTTAATTTTTATGATACAGAGATATTTAATATTTTTTGTACTAAAATTGGAAAGTTGAAGGGCAATCCAAAATTCCATGTTTGAAGATTGCTGTGAAGATATTTTGTGGTTGTCAATTATGCAAATAGTTGGCCCAGCTTACTAACTTTTGATGTCCGATTTGACCTGAAGTTATTAGTGTGTTACCTCTGGTTTGAAGGACTCTTTTGGTGCAGGACAATTCTGTATCCTGTCAATCATGTTTTAAATAAATGCTGATTGGCCAGGTAGGAAGTATAGGTGGGTCAACCAGACAGGAAGTAGAGGCAGGGCGAGGAG
>JAQHUG010000178.1:2062601-2081001 GCA_028555095.1 Dicrostonyx torquatus
TGTGATTTTCTTTGGGGCTTGCTGGCTGTGGGGTACTGGGCAGGACAGAAACTCCAACGAGTAGGCCCCTCATGTTACACTCTTTTGAACCCAGAGGAGTCTGCCTCAATCTCAAGGGAGCTGGTCCTCAGGATTCTGAGATCTCTGAAGCTAACTTCCTACTTGTGCTTCAGTACTTCCTCTAGCTCACTGTGGTGCTTCTTAATTCCAGGCTGTTACATCTGAAGACTATGTGGAAGATGTGCCTGGAACTATCTCGATTAGTTTGTCTCTTGTAAGGTCCTGGGGTCCCCCACAGGCTATCTGAAGACAACTCATGTGCCTGCATTTCATTTTCATTCATAGAGACATCTTGTGATGCTACATCTTGTAGGGGCATCCATTTTCAATCCTTGTGTTTGCCTTTTCTCCAAGTCTAGGAACTGTACCTCTTGCTGAAACCAGAGCATGTCAGATATGCTTCACTTGGCTTTTTAAGGAAACAAAACAATAATAACAGTCTATTCTAATAATAAGAACTATAACAGATTAGCAGGTTGTTTCCATGTGTGTAAATACCATGTTCATATTCTTTCTACATAGAATATATATATATATATATATACATATACATGTATAATATTAGCACATGTGTTGTATAACATATAGCAATATAAACCAGTAAGTACCAAGGCTCTTAAGGTTTACAGAATAAATAGAATTCCTATTTCATACATTTTAAAAGATAGTTCAGCATAGCAAACAGCAAAAGACTACTACAGTAGGAATAACTGAAGGGCATGTTCTTTCTAATACATTCTAGGTATATGAGCATGTACAGATCTCTCCAAGCCTGCATCTTCCTGAAAATAGACATCCGTGGTAATGGGTGATGTGACTTCAGCCTTGGTTGTTGGCCCCTGATGGCTTATTTGGTGAATGAATGTGGGATGGAGATGGATGGTAACTGTGGGATCCAGCTTGCTCCTGTTCCTTCTGTATGAGTCAGATGAGTTCAAGTTGAGAGTCTGTCTGTCAGCAGGATCTGTCCTGAGGACCGGAGGCGAAACACAACTTGCCGTCAGAATGAAGAACTGCTGTTGTTCTTATTGTTATCGTATTCCTGTCAGCTGCTAAACAAATGAGAAGTTGGTAGACTGCACTCAGGAACATAAGACTGGATTGACTGTGACAGCTTAGCCAGGAGGCCTTCTTGAGGCTGTGTAGAAAATCAAGATAGAAGAATATATTTAGATTTCTTTCCTTCTTTTAGCAGAGCTCAAGGAAAGCCTCTTTGTTGCAAACATTCACCTTCGAAGCTATTTCTTCTGGTCAGTTTGCTAATAGCTATGTTTTTCATTTTGAAATACTGAATATTTTATTTGAAAACACACCAGATTATATCAAGTGATGGAGGAAAAATACATGAATTCACTCTGTGAATTGATGCCATCTACATAGAGGGTTTTGTTTGTGAAAAATTGCCTGAAACATTATTTTATATGCCTATTAGTAATTTTGAAATTCAGTTTTTGACCAGATGTAAATCTATGTGAGGTTGAAAATATCTCTAAGAAAACCAATATGTATCTGTATATACACATGTGTTGGCACATTCTATTATGTGTTGAGAGCTGGCCTTCATTTTACACAACTTTTATTTCACAAAGAGAAATTGAAGCTTTAATATGTATTGATTGATGATACTTGAAATTGAATGGTACTGTTTGGCATGAACTTCAGGAAGAAATGTCCTGATGAATATTGTGTGTCAGATAGAACACTGAGCAGCTGGAGGCAGAACGCATACCTGAATTTCGTCAGTGACTGCATTTGTCTGCTTCACTGGCCTGTTGAAAAAGTTGTTGAACCAAATGATAACAAATGCCAGAAACTTGACCTTGTAGTGAAGCCTCTTGAGCACTAAATACTTGTACTTATAAACCATGGGGCTCCAGGTAACAGGATGTCTTCTGTCTCCCATGCCAGCAAAATGGAAGCTGTCTAGGGACCCTGTCAACACACATTGTCATTTGTGAACCAGCGAATCATGTTGATGATCCAGTTGCAAGTTGAGATTAACCTCATCGTTGGTGATATGACACGACTTATGTGGAAATACCCTCAAATAGAGGAAGACATCCAAGGAGTATGGGAGTCATGGATGCGCTGAATTTTTAGGGTTGCCAAGGGAACTATTATTCTTGTGTTTGCCCATGTCAAAAGCTTAGCCAAGATCATGATGCTATGTCTCCTTGGTACTGACTGTGTTGTATCAGTGCTTCTCAAAGTGTGATTGGTAGACCAGCAGCTCTGACATCCCTGAAAACATATGAAGATGCAGACTCTCAGGGACCCTACCAGGTCCATTGATGTAGAGACCCTGAGGTTAGTTCCTAGTGATCTGTTTTGACCAAAATCTCCAGGGGGCCCCAATGCATTGAAAGGAAAATTTGAGGTTCACTGTGTTGTGCAGTACTACTCCACTGGTTTACCATGGCTGCAACGTGGAGAGAATTTCTACTTGGTGGAGTCTGATGAAATATGTGACATGAAATTCTGAAAGAGTTCTGAGTATTTAATTAAAAGCAATAGGACACTGACATAGGATTAATCCATACAGTCATCAACACAGTTTCACATGGCTCTTTATGTGTACACTATATCTACACATCGCACTCTATAAAAGTTTGGTAAGTTACAGTCATCTGGAGTACATAAGATACAAGACATATTTAGCATAGCTCTTAAAACGATGATGCAATACAAGACTTTTAAATTCTGTATGTGATTTCCCCCTTGCCACTTTAATTTAAACATCACCAGTATATGTTGTAACCTGTGTAAATCATGGAGGAATTCTCTAGGTGGCTATTTTCATATCCTACGATAAAAGGCAATCATTTGTGTTATAATGAAGTACCTCTTTCTTGGAACCCTTGGTTTGCTGCATACCTTTGGCTGTATCCACAGAACAGGGAATTTTAGAGTCGACTGTCCAACTGTTCATTTAGTTACTCATGGGATACTTAACCACTCAACCAGTATTTAGAAAACATTGAGGTAGTGGTGATCGTTGGACCAGAAATGACTAAAAAATGTTTCCATGCTGAATTTTCCTCATCTATATCAATCATACTGGCATTGATTATCAATTAACAACCAGTAAAGAATAGGTGTTTAGTGTTTTACAGGAAAATATATGTCCAAGAGCTTACCCAGATTCTTTAAAAAGAAATGGAAAAGGAAGTTCTCATTTAGTGGGTAATGGCATCAATAGTTATTAAGGGTCTATTTTGGGATGAGTTCTTAACTGATCACATTTTAGATATTTTTAAAATTCATCTGCGGTTGAAAGATAGTGTTTGAATCATGATCTTTGTGTTGGTGTGATTCATTACTGTGGTAGGAATACACAAAGGAAAGGTCAATATAATCATTAAATTCCTTAAAAGTATTTATCCATTCCCACTTTCTTGGGGCTGTTCTGACAAAACATTTGGGTATCTAGTTATAGGAAAAATCTCACGTATCTGGAGCCTGGAAAGTTGTAGTTTGATGAGTTTGCATTCATTGTCCATAGATATGCCTTCTTGCTGTGGTCTCATAGGTCTGGTAAATCCAACCTCCAAATAAAAAAAAAACCTCCAGGGCAAAAAACCTGGCACCTTTTCTGTAAGCATACTGATTCCCTTCACGGGAGACTACATGATTTAATCCCCAAAGATAATGCCACCTAGTACCACCTTACTGGTGACTGGATTGTTACAGTATGAATTTTGCCAGGCCACAAAATTCAGACAGACATACATTCAGACATGAAGTATGATAGGTTCGGTTGGTTCCCCCAACCCACTGTTTTATCAAATGGACATGAGAAACTAAGTCATTTGTGGAGTGAGAAACTTGGTGAACAAGGACAGGCACATTTAGTTGACGTAAAAAAGAGCTAAAAATGCAGAGTACATCTCAGGAAGATATCATCAGGAAGAGTACATCAGGAAGAAACAGTGACAGCTCTGGGACATATTCCCAATGCAGAGGGAGTGAATGTCCTAATGGTGATTTTTCTAGCTACCCACTGTTTCTGGACACCAATCTCTAGTCTCCATATCTAGTAAAGGTAACACAGTCAGATAAGGTGATGGCCTCCTTGATCACCCTGAAGAATTCACTCTTCGTTATATGTTACCCTGCCCATTGAGGCACCACAGTAATTTTGGGACCATTTCATAAGCACAGAAAACTCAGTTGTAGAGAAAAATCACTTGTTTAGGATCTTGCTGTTCTGAAGTATCAGAACCAGGTGGACTAAATGGTGTATGGATTTTGCCATGCTTTCTCAAATGCTTGCCAGGGAAAACACTTTTAACTTCAGTGGTGCTAAATGTAGGCTAGCATTTTGTGTGTAAATTCTTGATATTCACATGGACAAGATGTGGTTATTCTCTTCGGCAGTGCAGCTGTGAGGGCCACTCGAGTGCAGCTTTTAAAGCTAATTGATTCTGGCAGGCTCTTTAAGAGGTAGCATTGTGTGTGTACCAGAGGACTGATAATAGAGGACATTAGCATCTTTCAGGACCAATTTAAAGTTTTTCTGCTCTGGGAGAAAGAGCTGTGTAATGTCAGTTCAGTGCTCCTCCTTTCCCCTGATTCAAACTTTGATTCTTTAAAGGACTGTTAGGCATAGTCAGAAGGAGGTATGATTCAATCTTCAAAAGAAGCTTTCCATAAAATAGAAGGAATATGGCCAGGGTGAGAGACCAGGAGGCCAGGAAGGAGTTATGTGGATGAAGACTGTGTGTGGGGCCAGCATAGTGATAATACATGATATATTTAATAGATAGATATTGTTTTCATGAAAACTCTCACTGTGTATAATGAACACATGCCAATAGTATTTTAAAATTTTATTTATTTATTCTTCTCTCCTACAATACATCCCAACTGCAGCCTCCCCTCCAACCCTTCCACCCAGTCCCCCACCCAAGATCCACTGCTCCTCTGTTTCCTTTCAGAAAAGAGAGTCCTCACAGTGATATCAACCAAGCAAAACAAGATGCAATAAGACTAGACACAGACCTTTATAGCAAGGCTGGATGAAATAACTCAATAAGAGGAAAAGGGTCCCATGAGCAGGCAAAAGAGTCAGAGACACTCCGATTCCCATTTTTAGGAGTCCAACAAAAGTTTCCAAGCTAAAGAACCACAACATGTATGCAGAGCGCCTGGTATAGATGCATGCAAGCTCGTGATTCTTGCTTCAGTCTTGTGAGCCCTCATGAGCCCTGCTTGGTTGATTCTGTGAGTCACATTTTCCTGGTGTCCTCAATTTAAAAAGAGTGTTTCCTATATTTTAAGTACCTCTTATACAAATATCCACATGATAATTCTTCCTAGACTTTAATGCCACCACACCTATCTCTCAGATGAACTTGCTTTCAGAGAAAGGGGATGATTAAAAATATTCCACAAATTTAGCTCAGTGCTAAATTTGGTTTCAACTGGGAAATAGTTCTAAGATATTTTCTCAAGGCTCTTGTTTCCTTCCTTAAAGTGGTTTCTGATCCACTTTTGAAGACATCTGTGCTTTAACAGCTCTTGAAATGATTAAAATGATCTTATAAAATTTTTCAAATCTATTTTTTAGCATTATATCAAATATGTAGTACACATAGTTTAAAAAATGCTCGATATGAGTGATAAGAACTGTGTGTATACAGAGGCGTTTGGGTGAATTCATGGAGTTTCACCGTGAGGGAGGGAATCCTACTCTAATCAAAACTATGAACATTTTTCTTCTTGACACTGTCAGTGTCTGCCTCATCTGAATTTTCTCAAATTATTACCACAAGAATGAAGTACAAGAAAGAAGATGGCAATGACTTAGATTCTTGACATACATTTCAATTCTAGTGTCTGTGACATTGACAATGAGGTTGCCATTCTCTTTGCTCAGACTCGCAGTCATTGGGAAGTACATAGTAGTAGTTTTCAATTCTAGCGTCTGTGACACTGACAATGAGGTTGCTCAGACTCGCAGTCATTGGGAAGTATAGTAGTTTTCTTCTCTAGGACATAAGATACATCTTGAAATTGCAGTTTCGAACTTGAAAAGCAATTGTCTCTTAACTGTTTTACATCAAAGAAGCGCAGCACAGGAAAGTAATTGGCTTCATAGGACAAAACTAGCAATTTAGTGTAGTATTATGAGAACGTATTTCTGTCTGATTCCTTCTGGTTCCAAAGATTGTGTATTTGTTGCTTTGCCATCCTCTTGGGTCATACTCCTGTAACTGATTTTGACAGAGAAGTCTTCAGGAAGTTTCCAAGGAGGACTTGTAAAAGTCGATTCTGGCTATTGTTCATCTTTTTGTTCTACTTTGCAAAAATTTTCTTCCTCAATTATTTTTAGGATATTTTAAAGCTCAATGGAAAGGACAGTGCTTATTTTTGACAAGAGCAAATTGAGAAAGTTTCAGATTGGAGAGGAATCCATTTTTGCCTGTTCAGTAACAGAGGTGTGATGTTCATTCATTCGTGTGATCAAAGAGAAAAATCTTACCCGTGCTACCCTAGACATACTGTGCTATACGTGAGGAGATAGTTTCCTTTCTCATGGAGTTGTTTATTAGTAGAAATATATGATAAGTTAATAATTACATAAGTTTTTCATGAATTAGAATTAGCTTAAATGCCACGAGGGTGTTACTGTGCAAAAGGAGGGCTTAGCGGCCTGAGAATGAGTAGTGATCAGCTAAATCAGGGGAGTAACAGAAGCCACAAACTACAGAGAAACTGCGAATTGATCACGTGAGAGTTGTATCTTAATGACCTGGGGCTGTTTGATATTTTCAGTCTGGGACTGTGATAACCAAATCCTGTCCTGTAGTTGGAGACTGCTCATTCATTTCCTTGCTGCCCAGACCTGAATAATCACACAGACACTATATTAACTAAAACATTGCTTGGCTAACAATTCAGGTATATTTCTAGATAACTCTTACATCTTGAATTAACCTGTTCCTATTAATCTGTGTATCACCATTAGGCTGTGTACCCTTACCCAAAACAATTTCTCTAAACCATAAGCAGTATAAAGCCCGCAAACAGAAGGAACATTATGTGTTGTTCCTGAAATTTGAAGTGACTAATTTCTATGTAAGCACCCCACCCTTAGTGATAAGTTAGTGATTTATCTCCCTAGATTATGAGGTTTAGTTTCTACTACATGGTTACACCCAAATAAAGGATGTAAATCATTTTACAATCTAGTCTTGCATTAAAATTCCACCTCTACCATACTCTTTTTGTAAAACAAAAGAAAAACACACACAACACAACAGTAAGGCGAACCCAGATTAGAGACAGAGGGAATTAGACTTCACCTCTCATTTTGAGAGGTGGCAGGTATATTGCAAAGAGCACACAGGCAAAATAAATGTGGCTATCAACATGTTGGGAAATCAAAGGCTGCCATCCTAACCAAAAGAACTGGATATTATTTGGACATGAGAACTGTGATTTGCTCATAAAGTTTGGTTTGTCAGCTTAGTACTGTTGTAAGAGGCTGCTTGGCCACTTGCTTGTTTACCAGCTACCCAAACTCCCGAAATAACCACACAGAAACTGTATTAATTAAATCACTGCTTGGCCCATTAGCTCTAGCTGCTTATTGGCTAACTCTTACATCTTAATTTAACCCATTTCTAGTAATCTGTGTATCGCCACGTGACTGTGGCTTACTGGATAAAGTTCTGGTATTTGTCTTCAGCAGGGCTACATGGCTTCTCATGATTCTGCCTTCTTCCTCCCAGAATTCAGTTTAGTTTTTCCTGCCTATCTCTGTTCTTCCCTGCTATAGGTCCAAAGACAGTTTCTTTATTAATCAATGGCAATAACAGCATACAGAGGGAAATCCCATGTTATAGTATGGTGTCACACTTCTGCTTTTTTCATATATTAGGAGTTGATAAATGTAGATATGTGTTTTTCTTTGTTATCTTTGCGTTTGTGCATGTATATGTAGGTGTGTGCACATGAACATGTGCATGTACACATACATGTGCACATGCACATGGAAGCCAGAGGACCACCTGTTGTATATTGCTTAGTGTCTGCCCATTTGTTTTTGAAGCAAATTCTTCCCTGGCACTTACCAAGTAGCCTCAACTGGCCAGCCAGTAAGCCCCAGTTGTCCTTGCCTTCGTAGTGGGGTTAGGAGTGTGTACCATTACACCCAACATTTTAAAAATGGGTTTGGGGGTCAAGCTCATGTTTTAATTTTACAAGGCAACCACATTACAATCAATCTCCCCACTCCTGCCACTTTTCTCACAATCAGAAATAACAATGATTTACTTAGTCTCTAAGCTGCTATTGGTCAATTTTATATAATTTCTCCAAGCACCAATTTAAAAGTCTATTAAAATAGAGATCTTAAAAGCTAACTGTTCTGCTGCACATTAGGCTGTGGTACTGTTTTCAATTCTTCTGTGTTCAACAAACAACAGCAATGAGAGCAGAGCTTAGGGGACTTCATATATATCTGAACCTATTCCATTACTCTAAGGACTACATGTTAAACCTCACAGCAGCAAGAAAACCAGCATTTTGATATACACTGCATTATGTATTGAGGATATAATCAATCATATAATGAGACTTTTATGAGATTTTTTAGTATGAAAGAATGGCTGAACATCAATCAAGTACGTAATCACACAAATGAGAATATTAAAGTAAGTAGGGAAGAAGGCAATAAGGAGAGCAAAGGGAGTTTAACAAAGTCATACAATGCTTGTACCAGGCAGAGACACTTTTATCAGTAGACATATGATGATTCCCACCCTGCCGTAGTGGTTTGAGCATGCCCTAAACACTTGTAAGCCTCTAGCTATGTTAAATTAATATGTTAAAATAAATGAATTCTATATGATGGTGAATAGAAGAATTTGTTTTATTAACTTTAATATATAGATAGGCTGAAGAATCATAAAGATGTCTTGAAAATAATATTGTTTTAAACAATTTCTGTTGCTTGTATATAAATACGTGCACTTTTTTCCATCTGGGGAATAAAATCCATGTGTCCTTCTGATATGTAAGTTAGAAAGTGAGGGATGTATTCCATAGAAATAATGAGGCAAGATTTTCTCTTTTCTGTTTGGTAAAAGTACTTGGGGGATATTCCACAAAGATGGTGTGCACATTTTAGAAGTTCTGTCCACAGAAACCACGTGGTAGAAAGAAAGAAACAACTCCTCCAAGCTTCCTTCTGATTTCCACATGTGTTCTAGAGCATACACAATACATGTAATATTTTTCAAGAGTATAGGCATTGTATTTGATTTATAAAAGAGGCAATTTATAATGTTTTTTATCTGTCACTAACCTAACATCATTGCATGGTTACCTTTAGTTTCTGAGTCTCAGTTTTTGTACATTGAGAGTAAACAGGGTAATGGAATATAAGCTGTAAGATTTTGAAGCTCAGCATTAATACCTTTTAAATTTAAAATAAATTTTAAATTGTATTTACAATTTAAAAGAATTTTGGTCAATATGATATTATTGTTAGTTTAAGCCAGAGCCTTCCTTTCTCAGATACAGCCAGTGTCCATTAACAACTGATTGAAAAGTGATGCTGGTGTTTGAGGTCAGGGTCAGGGCTTACTGGTATTTAATATGTGAATCAAACTGATGTGGTCTTTTTAGTGTTCATTTGATCATTTATAATCTCATGGCTAATCAGTGTATTAAAAATAATACACAGAGAGGCCTCATTACTGTTTATGATATTGAACATGGAGCAAGTCTTGCTATAACATGAAATGGTTGACTGATAGTTACCTGCGAAGAGTAGACTGCATTCAGAATCTCCTTTGCTCGTGACACCATTTTTTCCTACCTGTGTTACCAACCTACCCTACACATGAGAAACCATAGCAAAGCAGGTTATCTTACCAATATTTTAAGCAAAGTCAAAAGACGCAAGTAAAATGGTGTGGGAAGTCCTGTCTATGTGTTGCTTTTATTGGTTAATAACAAAGAACTGCTTTGGGCCTATGGCAGGGAAGAACAGAACTAGATAGAAAAAGCTAGGCTGGATGATGAGAGGAAGAAAGGCAGAGTCAGAGAGACGCCATGGAGCCACAGGAGACAGACACTGGTTGGAACCTTACCAGTAGTCCACAACCACATGGGGATACACAGATTAATAAAAATGGGTTAAATTAATATGTAAAAGTTAGCCAATAAGAAGCTAGAGCTAATGGGCCAAGCAGTGTTTCTGTGTGATTATTTTGGGTCTAAGCTAGCCAGGCAGTTGGGAGCCAACAAGCAGTCTCCTCTAACAGTATAAATTTAGAAATAATTTTTTAAAAAATAAAATTGCACAAAAACATGCTATAACATCATTCATTTCTGCCTCTCTGAAAACAGACCAACTCACTTTCCATAGTGTCAGATCATGCTTTGTCATGGGATGCTATCACTCCTCTTTTTTTCAATCCCTGGCTCTGCGACTCCATTTCCAAGTGCGGTGTCTTCTCTGTGTCATCACTGCACTGTTGAGATGGACCCCTGTTGCCTTCCAACCTATAACCTGCATCTACTTTAGTAGAAAATTTGATGAAAAGATGATAGAAATCAAAATCAAAATAAAAATTCTAGTTAAGTTATTTTCTTGGATTAATAAAAGGAATTTTATTTTGAATTTATGTTAATTTGTGCTGACTGCTAAATATAAGGTCAGTTTCCTAAGAGTAGCTATTAGCATAATATGAGCTGTGAGGTTTAATATTTATTGCTTCTTTAATAATTTTCTATCATAAAAGCTGAAGTTAAAAACAGTAACAGAACCTGAGGAAGAACCATATCAACTATGATTTACAGATGATTTTCCTAATTTTTTGACTGCTTTTATGTTATTCTCTGGTTACAAACATTGATGTTTAAAACATACTTTGAATTCTATTTGCTGCCCATGGTCCTAGAGGAGTCATCTGGCTCCAGTGGGGGAAATTTCCCCTTCTCTGCCTGAGCACATACCTCTGTGACAAGAGACTCCATCTTGGCTACTTCAATCTATTATTATTATTGTTATTATTATTATTATTGTTATTTATTACTGTTTGACCTATGGAAGCAGGCAGTGGGGGTAGGGTGATGGTGCACTTCTAGATACCAGAGTGCAATTTTGTGGAGTTGATTGTCTTCTTGGGGTGAAACTCAGGTCATGGGTTCACATGGCAAACCCTTCCAATTGCTGAGCCATACCACTGACCCATGCGTATTTCACACACATGCTAGCAACTCTACTTTGAGTGAAGATGGAGAGACACTGCCATGAACCTGCACATACATGCGCCCAAAAGTGGACATGGATGATAGTTATCATCCCCCCATCTCCTGGAACCCATTCATTCAAAAATGTCTGCCAGCAATCGTCTGTTCTTCACTCCCAGTGTTTCTCCTACTGCTCCTACGTAGGAGATGCCAGTACCATTATGTCAAGCACAACTGGCCCCAGGATGGAGTTTTTAGCAGGTTCCAACTTGGCTGCCAGTGTGGCCTAGAATTGCTTTCTACAGAGCCAAGCTATTTTCCTGTGAAGAGCTTTAAAGGTAGTATTATAGACTGGCCAAGGTGAACCAGCTGTCTGGGTTTATCTCTAACCCCAGTCCCTGATGACACCTTTGGCTAGTATATATTGCCCTTGAAAAGGACCACAATGCATCACACTGGGAATTTCACTGAGTTTACATCGAGGAGCTGCCCAGACAGGCTGTGAAGTGGAAAGACCCAGCTGCTAAGGATGATAATGCTGCCAGTGACAGCCTTGGGGCTGAAGCCGGAAAACCATGTCTGTCCTGTTCACTGCAGGATACCTGGCTCCAGCACCGTATCAACTACAGTGGGTCCATGATATAAACTTGTGATCGAAAGCATGGGGCATGGAAACCATGAACACTGAACAGCTTTGAGAAAGCTTTTAAATGCAGACACTCTCTCCTCCACATTGCTGACTGATCCTATTAATTCATTGTAGTGATCTGTTCCAGAGACGATGACACACACATAAATGGACATTCACATTTTCATATACAGACATTTTTGTTCCTATTTAGAACCCATAGCAACCCTACACAATAGTCTCATCCTCATGACTTAATTAGGACATCAAGGATTCCAGAATCCAATCAATGTTTCCAACTCAACCGACCAATAAATAATAGGACTGGCATCAAAATCAGACTTTCCTTTTCTTCTCCTGCATGAAATGGCTTCTCTAGGATACTAAAAATAACCATTTTTGAATCTCCAGCAGCAGATCTTTTAAACTTCCTGGTGGTAGCTAGTCGTGATCTCAGGTGTTCCTGAGTTTCGTTGTTGTCCTACCTCTGTTAGAACATAATTTTCATGAGAAGACCCTTGCTTTTGTTACCCATTAGCATCTCAAGAGTAGCTGAGTGCACAGCAGGCAGTGGTTAGATGAATGAATAACCTAGACCACTCTCAACTTTTAACTTTATCTATTGAACTAATGAGGTTCAGTCCTCCTTTGGCTGGGCTCATAATCTGTTTATCCAGACAGCTGGATGCTATCTTGGATCCATTCTCCCTCAACACCCATGATCAGATAGGGTTACCTCTTAAATGGCACTCTAGCTCCCTCCTTTCCACCATGTCACTCAGATAGTTTTCATTTCTACCTTTGCTCAACTAATTCTCTCCTGCCTTGGGTTTTATTGTCCTATGCTGCAAAACGCATTTACTGCAAGGGTTCGTAAACTGAGAGAAATTTTTTCCCCCGGGTGAATTTTTGCAATATCCGTGGACATTGTGGATTGTCAAAATTGAGACTTCTGGCTGCAAAAATCAAGGGCTAACATTTTAGGATTTACAGAATTGTTCCCAACACCAAACAGTGGCTTGGCCAAAGGGTCAATAGTGCTGCTGTTGAACACAGCATTTTTGAGAAAGCTGTCTACAATGCCATTCTGGTTTATGTAGAGCCAAGCACTGGGATGCTGTCCTCTATTAGCAGGGCAAAGGCAATGTTCACAGCTTAGCATGGGAAGCTCCTTACAATTGGCCTCCTCCATCGTTTAGTTCTATCTCGAGCTTTTCTTCCAAACGCACATACAATTCCAGCCTTAAATCAAGTCACACATTCTTAGAATTTAAGAATTTTCTTTTTAGGTTGAAGAGAAAGAAATGGTCCCCTAACCCTTTCCATTAGTCTACAATCGAGTTTATTTTGTGTCTTAATATACTCTTAAATTTATTTTCTATGAGTATTTCTATGTGCTGATGGACCTTTTATGTCTGTTTATTTCTTTTAAATGTAGGAGATTCTATCACATGGTAAAGCCCCCCCCTCTCTCTCTCTCTCTCTCTCACACACACACACACACACACACACAAAACCCCAAGTTTTTATGTAGGAGGCTCTCTCCCATGGTAAAGTACCTCATACACATATGTCAAATATTTGTAGTCTATTTTATAATAAAAGTCTTTGATTAGGGAGTGCAATTTGAAACAAATTAGTTGGGGAGAACGGGTGATAACTCACTTGTAAAAGTGCTTGCCATACAAATACAAAAGTCCCCAGAACTCACCTAAAGGGCTGGGTACAGCCTTTCCATGTTTTAATCTCAGGGCTGAGGAGGTGGATCCCAGAGCTCACTGGCCACTTAGCCTAACCGATTCAGATGAGCATCTTGTTCAAAGAGAGATCTTGTCTCAAAACAGCCCTGAAGAGTTGTTGAGGAAGATCCTTCATGTTGATTTCTGGCCTCTATGTATACAAATGCACATATATGCATGAATACATGTGTGCACATGTGTCCTCACACACACAGACATAGACATTCATGTGCATAGACATATACACCCAGTCACACATGCATGCACATATTTATACTACATACAAAAGAGAAAATGAAAGTGTTGCTTAAGACAGGAGGTCTTACTGTGTCTACTTTCTTCACTCCAACAGATTTTTAAAAATGTATTAGACCTAACACATTTTATAATATAATACCTAATATAATTTTATAATATTATACCTAATATAATAATACCCTACCATGTGTTAGACACTAGATTCTGATTATGCTATAGGTTTCTTTTCATATGTAACAGCTATGAAATGTTTAGAAGTACATGCTATGGGAATGCATAGCATATGAGGTAACTTCAGTTGTCTCAAACCTGCACCCCTCCCCCATCTCAGGAGGTCTAGGAGGCTCATGACTGGTTACAGAACCTTCCTAGCATTTAACAATTCTGTGGATATAAGCATTGTAGATCCTTTGAGACATTTCTTGATCAAATCAGTTAGAAAGGCCTGGGGTAGCTAGAACAGGACCATGAGTGTAAAGATGTTATTACTTTCTTTTGCTTCTGCAAGCAGTTCCCTAGATTTCCTTGACCAAGCTTTTCTGTAAGTGTGCTGATTGATTTCGAACAGTATCCTGATCACTTCACATTTGACAAGCGATGTTTGTTAGTCTGTCAGTGTGAGGCATCTTGTAGCTCAATAAATGTTGTATGAAATATGTGAGTTAGAGTGACTCCCGGTGTTTTCTGCCTGTCTATACCTTGAGACAACCTACTTTCCCTGTGAAGTCATTAATGTCTATAAAGGAGTACAAAACAGTTTAATACTTTTTTCTTTTAACTTTTGAAGACTGAAGCACAAAGAATGATGAACAACGTAGCTTTTTAATGTGTCACACTCTTATTCCTAAATGAACATAATGCTTATGGGGAGAGGAGTAAGGCTGGGATTGTCTAAATTATGCTGTGCTGGCCCCTTGTCTGATTGCTTCCCCAGCAGAGTTCTTTGGATATATCCATTCCCTTGTGATCATCATTGGCTATAATATTGAGTTATCTACCTCAAATATTTATATGGTGTGACGTTATTTTAAGGAGAAGTGTTTCCATTTACTGATTAGTAGCTATGGGCTAGCCCAAGGACATTGTGATAAGTATATCTTATATTATTTTTAAACAACCTTGGTTAGGTTCCAAAGATATTTGTGTCTCAAACAGGTTGAAGAAATACCTTTTCTATGTTTGTGTCATTGAAAATAAAATTGAGATAATCTGAAGTCTGTCTGACTTTACAGCTTAGGTTGTAAGCTACTGTCCTCTCTAAAGAGCAAACGGTTTGCATGCCCTGGTAAGTTATTGAGCCATCTTTCATGATAGATGTTTCTTTATATAAATGAGTACCTGTTCAGATGTATGCAAATATCTGAGAAACTTAATAAGTAAAACATTATTACTTACTTGCTGAGCAACATAGCTTGCAACAAGGAAAATTTATGACCCCAAATAATTAAAAAACATACTCGATTATTTACTTGTTTTGACTTCCGGCAGACATTGCATAAAACATGGAGCTCATACTCAACTTTTACTAAACTTCTTTTCTCAAATTCATATATTTTCCTTTTTTAATATATTTTCTTTTTTTCTCATTTTACTAGTTCTTTAAGAATTCCATAATGTACTTTGGTATTCATCCCTTTCCCACCTTCTCAAAAATCCACCTCTTTCCCTACACACCAGACTTTGAGTCTAAAGAAAATAACCTCTAAAGTCTAATTTGTGCTGTCCATTTATTCTTGGATATGTGGTCATCCACTGGAGTGTGGTTGACCTTTCAGGAGCCACACCTTTGACAAAAACTGGTTCTTCCTTTCCCGACAGTATTGCCACAGCTCCTCAGCTAAGGGTGGGACTTTGTGCAGCCTCCCTCCTCCATGCTGGGATTTGGTTCGGCTTGCACTTGCATGGGTCTTGTGCATGCTATCACAACTGTTATGACTTCATCTGCACAATTGACTAGTTGTAACCTTTAAATATTGCTTACTTGTAGCAATTTACTGCCTTTGAGTCTTACACTCTTTGGCTCTTTCTTCCCCAGTTATCCATGGCAGGTCAGTAAAAGACACTACCTCAAGAAGCATGAAATAAGTTCCTGAGCAACCATACCAGTGGAGACTATCTGACTTTCACATACAAGTGCACACAATGATTCTAGCATTTGGCAGTGTTCACACAGCTTTATACCTTCCCAATGACCTCAGAGATAGGTGGATCTGTTGCTCTCTCTTTTTGTCTCTCTCTGTCTCTCTGTCTCTCTCACCCCCCACACCTGTCTTACTGAGATGAAGATAGTGCATTCCCAGCTGGATACTAAAGAGCATTGAAAGCTTAAGTTCACACAAGGATTTGGATACACAAAATATCCCCAATCTGTTTTATAACAGGTCTAGTGTGAAAGCAACCCAAATGCCTAACCAACAATGGGTGGAGGGCAATCCACCCACTCAATGAGTATCATTTACTAAGAAAATAATGTACTGATACAGCATAGAGTAGGGATGGAATTAGAAAATCCAACATTGAATGAAATCAACCACACACAAAGAACCACATATGATATATAACACAAGGTATCTAGCATAGGCAAGTCTCTAGGGGAAGGAAGTATTAATAGATTTACAGTAACTTACAAATTGAGGTGGGATAAGAGATAAGGAAAAGTGACTAATAAGTATTGGGGATGATGAAAATGTTCTAAGATTGATCACGATATTGAATATTCTGATTAGCTTCATTTTCTCATATATATATGTTCTAAAACATCACATAAATATGTAGAAATCTGAAATATGCAAATTATATCAAGTCATCGAATCCAAAGTACGCTTCTCTTTCATTCTTCATTTGGTTATTTGTAAATAATACCTTGGTTGTCATAAGCTGTCTTTTGAATCATGATTAAGAGGTGGCATGCTGAATCTGTATTTTCAGCTAGAAAATTTGCCTCACCTTTGAAAAGTAAACCAACCATTTGGTACAGTAACTGACAGCACTTAGACTTTGGAAGGAGTCTTTATATTTACGTTTTGTATTAGTTTCTGTGCCCAAGGTGGCTTTATCACAAGGTGAAGCTAATAGAGATGTTTGGCTCAGTTGCTATAGAATATGTGTCTAGAAGAGCATATTCCATAGCATTCAGTAACATTCAATAAATTCCCAAATGTCTGAAACTAAGTGTGACACAATGGCAGAAAACTAGCTCAAAATCAGAAGGAAGAAATAAAAAGCTAAAGTCAAAGTAATGCTTTACAATGTAGTGTTAAGTTTCTCTTCTAATTTTACCTGAAGTTTTTACATACCTCTATCAGAATTAGCCTGTGTCTTCTTCTCATTGCTTAACTAGAGATTGAGTGCATCCCTGGCAGAGTTTAATTGAAATGTACAGAGATTTGGGAAGAGAGAGACAGAGTTTAGTTTCATTTCTTTATTTCATTTGTAAATAAGTTTATTCATAAATACACATTGCAATCTGGAGTTGCTTTCTTGCTGTAGGAAGGCTATGAACATGGTAGGTATTGTTCATATCCTGTTTTCATTGCTAATGAGGCAAGGTATAGCATGTTGGTCCAAAACAAGGGGACACTAACAGCACACTAATCTACTAGACTCTGAATTTCTATTTGGATTTTACATTTTCCTCTGAAGTCGTTCTTTTCTGTTTATGATCCAGGTGAGGTCAACTTTAGGTCTCTTCTTCTCTGTGACATTTGTTTAATCTTGTATATTTTTAGCTGGTTGTAGGATTTTTTTTTAATTTCCTATGACCTTGGCAGTTTTCAGTGGTACTGGTAAGTTGATTCTTAGAATACCCCTCAATTTACTTTAGTGAGATCTTCTAAATCCTTATTTTATCTGTGCTTTAGGGTCTTGGGAAGAAAAACAACCGAAAGATGTCTTCTGTTAACCTTATATTGAGAGGTGTCTGAAGCTGTAGGGTTTTTTATTTGTTTATTTTTTGGTGATGTCCACCTTGATCACTTGGCTAAGGACTTTTTGTAAGCTTCTTCAGTAAAATGTTGCTGCCCATCCCTCCCTTAACACTGGAAGCAAAGATGCCAATTTCACATAATTAGAAACCCATTGATTTTTCTCTCTTTTTTTAGCCTCAAATGCCTTTTGAATCTGCACAGAAGTTTCTTTTATCTTTAAATAAAACATCGATGTTCTCAAGGTCAAATCATTATGCTTTTTAATCAGGCAGATTTTTACTTCTGTAATAGCCCAAAAACTCTGTTATAAACTAAGTGGTTTTTTATTAGTGACAGTGAAGATGTGAATATAAAGTGGGCAAGCCATATAGAAGGCATATATTTCTGAGGGCAATCCAATGAAAAAGTTCTTTTCTGTGCTTTCTTTCCTTTCTTTTTTTTCTCTTTTTAATATTTTTTCTGAGGCAGGGTTTCTTTCTGTTGGCTTTCCTGGAGCTAGCTCTGTAGATCAGGCTGGCCTCAAACTCACAGAAATCTGTCCAACTTTGCCTCCTGAGTCCTGGAATTAAAAACATGCACCA
>JAQHUG010000178.1:2083362-2123436 GCA_028555095.1 Dicrostonyx torquatus
TGTGTGTGTGTGTGTGTGTGTGTGTGTGTGTGTGCATGCAAGTGCTTTTATTTGGTTACAACTTGGCATTTTTGTTTGTTTTTTAATATTGCTTTAGTTTGTTTTCTTGGTTTTGGTGTATTTTATTATTGAATTAGGTTTTTGTTTTTGAGAAATAAAGTTTAGTGGGTAAGGGATGGGGAGGGACCTAATCAGACTTGGGGGAGGGGAAGAATATGATCAAAATATATTCCAATTTAAAATAATTTTAAATAATAAAAAATAATAAAAAAGAAAAATTAGAAAGAACAATATAATTTTAGATTCTAAATCAAAGCTTTATGTGTTTTCTTTTCTAAGACTTTGATTTTCTTCCCCCAAGACTTTTATCCAAGACTAATCCCTCTAATTCCCTCCTTTCTTCTTCAGTAACTCATTCCTTTGATCAGTTCAAGTTCCTCTTTTTTATTTAAATTCAAACTATTAGTCATTATGGGCTTCTTTACAATGGCTAGAAATAAGTGTGTTATGCTTGACCTTCAACCAACTGTATGGGTGCCCATTAGTGTGCAAAACCCCTTTGCGTATGATTGCACACACAGATTTGATTTGAGTCAAGTAGTCATTTAGAGCCATTCTCCCCACACCCATTCCCCAACCCTGTTCTAGAAGACTCCCTCTTCTTTGCTATGTCTTAAAGAAGGAGGCTTTATTACTTCAGTACGCACTTGGAGTTCTCACTGTAAACAAATTTCATTCTGGCTCTGCCGTCATCTGTTATTTGTCGGTATTACCTCTAAGTTTATATGAGCAGGCCTTTGTCTAATATCAAATACTGGAGTTTAATAGTGACTGACTCATATATTTATTATTTAATAAGGTAGCAGTCATTGGGCCTTTAAAGAGTATTGGAAACCTAATGAAATAGTAAGATATATACAAATACCTTCCATACTATTTTTTTTCAGTTTGTTTCACTTTTTGTCATTGGCCATTTTTTGCCTTTCATTTCCATGTAACCACATCATACTTAGGAGTAGAGGCCTCTTGTGGGCAGATTTTTCTGTCCCACCAAGCAGCTCCCAGATAAATGACACAGAAACTTACTAATTATAAAAACTTGGCTGTTAGCTTAGACTTCTTACTGATTATCTCTTACAACTTAAATCAACCCATTTCTATTACTCTATGCACTCCTCTGAGGCTCCTTTACCTTATCTATGTTCTGCCCATGCCGCTTCTGCATCTACTGGCGACTCTGCTGTTTTTCTTCCCAGTTCCCTCTGTGCCTGGAATTCCTGCCTAGCTATTGGCTGTTCCGATTTTTATTACCCCAATCACAGTGATATATCTTCACACATTATAAAGGAATATTCCACAGCAACCTCAATACAGTTATACAATGTAACAGCTTCAAAATGTCGAGATAGTCCTTATTAATGTCAGTATTTAGTTTATTGTATGCTAATAATATTTTTACTGTATGCTAATAATATTGATTATCAATAATAATTGTTTTAAAATTTATTATGCTTTTCTCTCTGTGTGTGCATGTGTGCTCAATTGCCTATGGAGACCATAAAGGGCATTAGCTCCCTTGGAATTTGAGTTACAGGGGTTTGTGAGTCATCCCATGTAGGTGCTTGGTACCAACTGTGGTCTTCTGATCCAGCAGCAGGCACTCTTAACTGTGGAACCACCCGTATCTCCAGCCCTACCTTGATAATCTTAATATCTGATACAGTACATCCTTGATCAACCCATCCAACTATATTTTGTCTTTTCACTCTGCCATATGGGTACCAAAATCATGTTAATACTTGCCTTGGATAACAGGTGTATGGTCAGCCTGTGCAGGAAGTTTCTTCTGTTGCCTGAGAAAGATGAGCTGAGGTCTGAACTAAGGGCATTTAAGTGAGAGAACCATCCTATTCCTGGAGAGGAAGAAAAACAAGTAACAGAAACAGAGAAAATAGTCAGCCATAATTACTAAAGGTTTTCAGCAATGTAGGAATGAACCTTTAACTCAGAAACCTTTTCCCAGCTGCTGGTTAAGTCACACAGGGGAGATGAGATGTCTATAATGTGTGTCAAACCAAGGTGTTTTCTCAGCGGAATCAGGTTCAAGATGGTAGGACATCAAGGATATTTCTTAGTAGTTTCTTTCTACCCTTATAACTTATAATTATGTACATAAGTTATATCCTTATTTACATATCATTTGAGAGACACTGTAGAGAGTATTAGCAGAGCTCCGTATTCCCTGGAGAGGGCTATATAATTCAATATTGTCAGCATCGGGCTAGGTGAAAAATAACACCAATGGATGAGAACATAAGGACAATATCAGCACACGTTCACTGAGTTTTTTCCCATGTGTTGGCTGAAGTCACAAAGGCTTTTGTAAACATTATCGAGTATAGATCCATCTCTCTCAATCCTTAGTAACCAATGTTTATTATATGGATGTGTTGTTCAAGTTCTCAATGATCCTGAACAAATCTGTTACTATGTAGAATCTTGAGTGTTAAACAAATTCAGTGTGCAAGAAGAGCGACTTCTTTAAATTTAATGTAAGGGAGGTGATAAAATCAGAGGAAGGTCAAAGACTGGGGAGAAGGAAGACATTTCAAACATCTTATGTTACTATACTTGAATACTTTAGATTTTACTTCCTGTTTTCCTTCCCACTAGAAATCAAATAGGGGAATGTATAGAATATAGGAGCAGAAAAACAAATCTCCATGTCATAAATATGCTTCCTAATTCATATTTGAGTTTGTGAAAAATGTAATATGTTATTTAGATAGGATATACTAGGAAATACAATCAAAGCAGCCTGCAATTAGCCCGGGAGAGCATTTGAATGGGCTGTTTTGTCTTTTAGAATGTCATAGAAATTTCTAGCCAAAGCACTCTTGTGCTAACATGGTAGTTCTAATATTATTACACATTCTTCCCCCCCCCCTCTTTTTTAAGAGTTGTAGATATCTAGCTGGAAATACACTGTTTTAGTAGCTAGGCAACATATGTCCATTGTAAGCAATAATGCTTCTATATAAACATATCTGAGATTGTGAGAAGAAATAAAACTCGACAGATTCTCATTTACATGCATAATTTCTGCCTTTGTGCTTAGCCTAAAGAACTAGAAGCACTGCATAATGTTGCTAATTTATACCTTAGTGCAGTGTTGATAGATCATAGGCTGCCAGTTTCTGAAGCATTTGAGGGAGACCTAGTACTTATTATTCTTTCCATAATATATTGTTTAAATTGCGTAATTGTTTGCTTATTTTTAATTATTTATTTGTTTTGTGTGTGTGCAAGTGTGTGTGTGTGTGTGTGTGTGTGTGTGTGTGTGCGCGCGCGCACCAAGTGTGAAGGTCAGAGGATAATTTGCAAGAGTCAGTTTCCTCCTTATATAATATGATTCCTGGATGAAAATGGAGTCCCTAGGTTTGGTGGCAAGCGACTTTACCATTATACTAACATTATGACTGTTGTTGATTACATACATGTCTTTGAAGCTTATTGAACATGTCTTATTTTGAACTAAATAATTGGTACTCTGTATTTATTCTTGTATAATAAGCACTTTGTGAAAAATCTTCAAAACTTTGTTTTACATATATTTCATTTCTGTTCAAATTAATAATTTTATAAAAATGGAAAAATAAACAGTTTTGTTGTACTGGCACAGCAATTAAAGGCCTCATTAATGATACTTTGGTGGTGACTCAAAGGCGGCTTTGAGGATTTATTTTTAATATTCTCATTTTGTTTCTGATACTTACTAGTCATGTACTTTTTATGGTTCCTGTCTTCTAACCTTGTTGTGTGGAGTAAATGAAATATGCTCATATGATGACCTAGGTTGGTATTGAGATAGAGTGAATATTATTTAATTAACAGTTTTATCTTTGATGTTTGATCACGTGTATAGATTTGATTGGTAATTATATTTCTACTTGTCTTTTTTCCTCTTTCTTTTTGAGATTATAATATAATTACAACATTTCTCTCCTACCTTTCCTTCTTTCAAAGCCTCCCACACCCACACAATGCTCCTTCAAATTTATGACTTGTTTTTTTAAGCTTTTATTGCATGCATATCTATCTATCTATCTATCTATCTATCTATCCATCCATCATCATCATCATCATTATCTATCTATCTATCTATCTATCTATCTATCTATCTATCTATCATTGATCTGTCTGCCTGTGTGTCTATCCATCTATCTATCCATCCATCCATGTATCTATCATCATCATTATCTATCTATCATTGATCTGTCTGTCTGTCTATTTATCTCCCTAGTAATTAAGTATGTAGGTTTGAAGTTACTATATTTACTTTGGGATATAATTTTGGCAAGTGGAAATTGATATTATCTGATGTTTCCTTTTTTCCCCAGTTGCACTTGATGAGAAAGTGTGCAGTGGTTGAGTGGAGTGTTATGTATGCTAATCAATTATATTCACAAACATGTATAACTAGCACTTAGCACCGCTGCATTAATTTGAAATGCTAGTGCTCTACCTTATTTACAGTTCAGGGAATTGCCACGTTAGAGAATTTTATTTCTTTAGGAAACCTTAAAGCTGTATGCCTCATTATTCTTTCATGTTCCTGATTGGTCCAAGTGTCTCCCAATTCCCAGGCACCTTACAAAACGACTAATGTAGAGTAGTAATAGCTCTTGGCTTTTGGCAATTTATGTTTTCATACCAGTTCCCATAACTTCTGGAAAAAATGGAAAAGTGAGAATTACATTTCAAATGTTATAGAGGCTGCTTGTTATTTTAAGAAGACTCATATTGTGACATAGCAGGAAACGATGCACTCAACATCAAAATCTGTTTCAGGTGCTCGTTTTTATCTGTGACTTTGTACTTCCCACATAAACATCTTTATTCTAGGGATCATCTTTAGGAACTTGTAATGCTGTGCTCAAGATATATTAAAATATATAAAATATACAGCCCCACTTGGTCATGTGCTAAATGAATCTACACAACTCTCTTTCTCTTTCTTTCTCTTAATTTTCATGTCTACTGTTACTGTTCATCGCTGGCAATTTGCCTGTTACTGGAAAGTCTTTATTGACTGACTCAGGCCTTAGGCTGTGCTTGCCAGATTTGCCTCTCTGATAGTACTAGGATGAGCTCCTCTGATGACTGGATGATTCCTGCTCTGTCAGTTCATGAGATGAGCTTATATCAATGCATTTCTATGGCCACTGTGGCTACTGCTTCTCAGGATTGATTTTGACTTTTGAAAGAAAATGTTGAGTGTTCTAGGTGATAATTATCATGAGGATAAGAATGAGATACAGAGGCATTGATGCTCAAGTCAAGATCTGAAGAATGAGTAGCCAGAGTAGGCAAGCGCACACGCGCGCGGGCACACACACACACACACACACTTATTTTAGAGTAATCAGCATGGGAAATTCAGAGATGCTGGAAAGGGTTGGTACACACTGAGGGAACTATAAACCTAGGGAATATATTAATAATGGGAATAAAGGGAATGCATTAATTCAGAAAGAGTGTGCTGTGAGATAAAGACAGATATGCACAGGACAGAGAGAGAGAGAGAGAGAGAGAGAGAGAGAGAGAGAGAGAGAGAGAGAGAGAGAGAGAAATAGAGGGGGGAGGGGAAGAGGAACGAGGGAGAGGAGACTTGGGGAGAAAGGGAGCTGTATCCTCAAGTACTTGGGAAGCCACTGTAAAGGTTTTGAATAGTGTTTATTTTTCCCTAAGTGTTTTAAGTGGAGATGAAAAAAAATAAAAAGGGGGTTTTTGGGGGGGTTTTTTGCTGCTATTTATTGACTACAATACAATTTATTGAGAATCAATCTATGGAGACAGGCTAAAAGGTTCTTGATGCGAATGACCAAGAGTCATGGTAGTACACATGGACAGAACTGGGCAGAGTTGAGTTGTGTAGGGTTCACTTACAATTTCATTATATGTAGATTCAGGTTTGTTGCTTTCCATAAGACTGAAATGTGTAAATGCTATCTGTGATTATTCACATTTTGTTAAGGGATTTACACCACTGCATTGGTTAATTTAAACATGATTATAGATAGGAAACACTAAATAGTATATACTTGAATATTTTATTTAAGCACAAAACAAATAAATAAACATGCATTGTCAATCTAGGATGTAGTTGTTGGGACCATTTCTTTAATGGGACCAATTCTGTGAATTAGAGATCTGGAGCAATTCTTTTGTTTGCATAAATGAACCATATTCATAGTTATTCCCTATATGTATTTATTTAGGTGAGACAAGGAGTTAAAGGCATCTCTGAAATTATTGTGCATGATTGATGAGAGTGAGGGCATGGAACGTCAAAGTTTATGTTTTAATCTCACCTATATGTTATGTTAAAACAATTCATTTAGAAACATTCCTTAAATATTTTCTAACAATTCTGCCTAGCTTTAAAAAAAATACAAACTTACTAAAATTGAAATTTCACTACTTTTGATAATGGTTCATTCAAGTATATCATTTCAATGACAAGCACAATGATGCAGGGAATTTAGAACAATGTACAATTGAGTGCTGTAAGGCTGTTATTGGATTGAGGGAGTGAAGTTAATTGTACGTTAATATTAGAAACTGGCATCACATTATCTTCGAGTATTCAGTGTGGTATGTTTCTGTTTTTTTCCATTTCTTTCTCTTTTTTGTTAGAAAAATGGAGAAATACTGGAGAATATTCATGAGTGCTGTTACAGACTTTGGAACTGTCACTGGCATGGTGAGGCTTGATGTGGGGTAGGAGCCCAAGAGTTGAGATGTTTCCAGTGTTTCTGGGATAAGCAGCCCCCGGAAGAGGAATTCTGTACTAAGCTGGGGTGGGAATAGATCCCTAATGCAATTTTAAAATCTTAGATGCCTAGGGGGAATGCAAGTAGAATCAGGAGATAATGACTCTGAGCAAGGGACAGCTGATCAGTACTCTAACAATAAGACTGATAGGCTATGTGTGGTAGCTCAAGCCCCCAATCCTAGCATTTATGAGAGTGACCCAGGAGGATTTCTGGAAGTGTGGGGTCAATCTAGTGAGTCTAGGTCAGCCTTAAATACAGAGCGATTCCTTGTCGAAGACAAAGCAAAAATAAGGGTGTGAAAAATGCCATGGTATTAGAAGACCTGTGTGTGTGTGTGTGTGTGTGTGTGTGTGTGTGTGTGTGCGCGCACGCATGTTAGTTGTATGTCTGTGTTATTAACTGACCAATGTGTTAACAGGATAGTTACTGATATAATCACTAAATTATGAATGTTATGTGTGTATGCATGTGTGTCATTAACTGACCAATGTGTTAAAGGATAGTTACTGATACAATCACTGAATTAGGAATGTTACTTTCACTTTCTGACTGTTATTAGAATTTTCACAATGCCTCCATCATACAAAGATACCATGTACTCAGTGGTCTTGATTTGGAAACATATTAGCCTGTATTAGTGATGCTATATGTAGAAAAGCATTTCCTAAGTCACCCCAAAAGCCAGTAAGGTTCTCATCTTAGCTCCAGTCATGCTGTTCTTCAACAAAATAAATTCTGGCCCTGACAACTTATCATTTCCATTTGCAAACAATGCAGACATTTAGTATTACAGGTGCTTCTAGATTCATACTGATGTGTGAATTAACCACTTCTGTTGGAATTCATATTGAAAACTCACGGTGCTCAGAAAAAAAAGCAGAAAATACAATTACATCTGAAAACATTGTGTCAAAGTGGATACCATTGTTCTCCAGCTAAACTAAGAGAGAAACCATGGGAGGGAAGGAAGTGTTTATGTTTGGTTGATGAGTATAGGTATTCTGGCCTCTCAGTATGGGTACTGTGCTGTGATATGACAGATAATTTGACTGCTTGACCATGCGATTGGCTTGTTAAGTAAATTCAGGCACAACAGACTGAAGATTCTTATTGATTTCCCATTTCCTGAAAGACTAGAGTCCTTGCTTCCGAGCAGGTAGTGCTTTAAAGGTTAGCTGTTTTCTTCTTATGGAAATATTTATGCAGCGAATGTTAAATCTGAAAATGACGGCCATTGATTTTGTTTTTTTGGCTTGACCTCCTTTCCACATAGCGAATCTATTAAATGCTTTAATTGTTAATGTTCCAACACATTTGATTTCTACTTTTTTTCCTCTCTCACCATCTATTTTTGAAGAATTACCAGAAGAAATAGACTCATGTGTAAGACATAACCTCTCTTATTTGATAACTAAGGAATTCAAATATTTCATAGGCTTTACCCCATTATTCTACCAGATGTTACAGTTGTGGGCACCTTGTGTCAGACCTGAAGCCTTGATGCACTTCCCAAACAGTCAAACTTCATTTACTTTCCAGATTTCCACTTTTCTCCTTACTAATTAGCTCATCTAAACCTTCTCTATATTTTCCATCTCTGTAAGTCTTACTTAGCCAATTAATTACCTTTCTAACCTCTGATGCCATTTCTGATTTAGAGAGCGTTTGCATTCTCTTTGCTATGACTTGTTCTTCCTACTATGGCCAGGTATGCCTCTGGGTTTCAAATGCAATCATGGATTTCCTTGTTGAAAGATCAGGGGTCTCATCTGTTGCATCAGAAATGAATCACTGGGTATGTTATGTGAAGTGTTTTAAAGCCTTGTCTCTTTTTTCTCCCCTGAGACTCGCCTTTCCTCCTATGTGTTAAGTAAGCTCTCAAGAATAGAAAAATTTAGTTTAGATCCTCAATATGTTACATAATTCTGTGTCCTACGTACCCTGCACACATTGTCTTCCTTCAGCTTTAGTGTGTACTTTTCTACCTTCTTGCTCTCAATGAAGATGTCACTGTACAGCATCTGAGTATCCCAGATGGAGTCAGGTACAGGTGCTACATACACCAGCAGAGATATTTTCCAGTGCTGTGACACTTCTGTTTGTGTAGCTCGTCTACTTATCCGCATCTCCAAACACATTCCATAAAGGATAAAACTGTTCCTGCTATACATTTTATTCTGCCATAGTAGTACTCTTTCCTTCTTCCTTCCTTCCTCCATCCCTTCCTTCCTCCCTCCCTCCATCCCTCCCTCCCTCTCTCCCTCTCTCCCTCCTACCCTTCCTCCCTCCCTCCCTTCTTTCTCTTTCCTTCCTTCCTTCCTTCCTTCCTTCCTTCCTTCTTCCTTTCTTCTCTCTCTCTCTCTCTCTCTCTCTCTTTCTCTCCTTTTGGAACAAATGTCTGTTCTGGTTAATGTATTAAGAAACACACAAACAAAAATTTATCACTAATATAAAACAGCCATCCTATTGTGTGTGCATAGGCCTGGCATGCCTGCCTCTCTGCTCCATGTTTTCTAAGACATCACTTAATGATGGAAGGAGTGGCAGGCCTCTCTGCTTTGTGTCCTCTAAAGGGCTGCTTTAATGGGTAAGAGATAGAATCATAGAATCATACAATTTGTGGCTCAGCAACCTGGTGCCTCAGCCAGGTTTACTCTGAAGGCTTGTTCAGACAGAACTGTCAGCTAGAGTGTCTACATGTAGAATGTTGAGGGTTGTGATCCAAAAAAGAAGGAAATATAAGCTGCATGACCTTTTAGGACCCAGTAAGAGAAGTCATACATCCTAACGTGAATTATACTGTACCACTGTTCAAAAATTATCGCCCACTTAATGACTTAAACAATACAAAATTATCATTTTGAAAAATCAGGGATTTAGTTAAGTCTTGTGAAGATTAAATAAAAAAAAGAATGCCAATGAGGTCGTGTTCTTATGTGTCTAAGAGAAATCCTGTTGTTGCATTTCCTAACTTTAGAGGCACCCTGCAATCCCTGTGCCACACTTCTTCCAATTTCAGATCTATTTGCATAGCTTCAACTCTTCTCTGGTTTGCCTCCCCCCCATTCCCCCACCTTCGCCCTTTACACTATAAAATCCCTGCCGATTACATTAGCTCATCTCTGTGATCCGGAACAGTCTACATATCTCAAGAATAGTTGATCAGCAGCTTTGATCTACCATAACCTCAATTGCCTTTCAATATGGATGGAACATATGTTTCTACATGTGTTAGAACTTAAAACTTGGACACTTTAGGGGGAGCATTGCAGGCAATCCCATCCAAATTGGAGGTAACTGTTGAGACAAAGTTCTGAGATTTGGAGTTGGTCACTAAGTCTTTGTTCATATAGAGATGCAATACTACTTCAGAGAGACCAGAGCAACAGAATATGTCCTCAACCACACGGGACATAGGACATTTGTTCTACTTCTTGATGGGAAAAGGGCCAAATAATCTTTGGTCATAATTTGAAACTTAGTGGATGTATTTAGGTTATATCACTATGTATGTGTGGTCCAGTGTTTGACACAACAGGTCTTAAATGAATTCAGTTTACTTTATGCACAGTTGTATCATATGATATCAAATATTACCATGGGAGTCAAAGAAAAAAATGTAAACAAAGACATACTGAAATGAAGCATATAGAGAAATGTGGATTTGCTTTTACTTGACTGCCTACTTTTACTTCCATTTTTAGTATATTCGTGTGCATTATATTAGAATACCCTGCAAAAAGAGGGAGAATTTACTCACTTTGACTCACAGCTTGAGAAATTTCAATTCACACTCACCTCGCTTTATTCCTTCCAGGACCTGTGTGTGGATTATGATAGCAGGAAGTCCAGATGTAGTACAGTAAAGTGGCTCACTGACTAGTCGTCAGAAAGCAGAGAGAGTGAGGACAAAGATTGGGGAGGGTTAAATATTTCAAAAGTATGCTCTTTGTGAAGGGTCATACAGCAAAGCATGACCCGCAGTAGTCCATTCTGCTTCAAGTCCATCAGGGTCCAATCATCTCTCCAAGGCCTATCATTTGGCAACCAAGCATTTAATGCAGGGGCCTTTGGGAGACATTTTTAGATCCAAACTATAATGCACACTGATTACAAATGAGAGACAATGATATGCAGTGTTAGTATTATAAATACCCCAGGGAGGTGTGCTATTTATTTATGGTAATATCTCTAGGCTATTAAAATCTAAAGAGGATACTGCATGTGTGAAGATATAAGATAATATCTGGTGGTAACAAATGCATCTTTATAGAAAAGAAGAAAAAGAGAAACAGAGTGAGCATAAATTATTTCAAAGTTCTGAATAGTAAGTATTGTGGATTAAATCATATGTATGTATCCCCCGACTAGGATTCATATACTGAAGATGTAACCACACCCCCGCATTGTGACTACAATGTTTAAAGATGGGGCCTTAAGGGAGATAATTCAGGTTCAACAAATCTTAAGGGATACTCATTGTGTAGGATGCTTACAAGAAGAGAAATACATGTTAGACACAAACTCTTTCTTTAAGTATAGACTGATAAATGATTGTATGGGGCACAGCAAGAAGGTAGCCATGTATAATCCAGGAAGGAAAGCCCCATCACAAACTGTACTGGACATGACAAGGAGATACTTCTGTTAATTCTTGAGAAAAAGAGTCAAACAATTTCTAGACATAAATTAGCCCAAGAATGGAGTTCTAGAATCTAGAACTGTGAGGAAGTCATTGTTTGAGCCACCCAACCTGTAATATTCAAAAATGGATCAATCTGATGAATACAGGATGCTTTAGAAACACTAATGTCTTATATTAAATTTTCCAAAGGATTCAGTCAGCAACCAGTACTTCAGTAAGCAATAGTGATATTAACAGCTTCATATATGTCAGTGCTTATATCCTCCTCCTCTGGGAAATGGAGAATGTGGCCCTGGCAAGGAAGGATTCACATGATGGATAGCACTGGGGTCTTGGTTATCCAGGATCAAGCATCTCATCAGGTTAGTGTGGTTGCTTATGCACACATTCTATTCAAAATTGGGTGCAGAAAAAAATGTGTAACTCATTGCTTATTTATGTTTAGAATGTCAAAATTCAGTAATTTTTCTGTTTTTCATGTCTTTTAAAATTCTTTTTATTTATTTTACATAGCAACCACAGTTCTCCATCCTTCCCCTCCTCCTACTTTCCCCCTTGTCTCTCCTCCCAGCCACTCCTCAGAAAGGGTAAGTCCTCCAATGGGGAATCAACAAAGCCTGGTGTATCAAGTTGAGACAAGACCAAGCTCCATCCCCCTGCATCAAGGCTGAACAAGACAATCCACCATAGGGAATAGGTTCCTAAAAGCCATCTCACGCACCAGGACAGATCCTGGTCCCACTGCCAGGGGCCCAGCAAACAGACCAAGCCACACAACTGTCACCCACACTCAGAGGGTCTAGTTAGGTCCCATGTGGACTCCCCAGCTGTCAGTCCAGAGTACCTAAGCTCCCACTAGCTAGGGTCAGCTGTCTCTTGACCCACATCTCATGTAATCCTTCCTTCCTCTCTTCGACTGGACTCCTGGAGCTCTGTAGTAAGAAGGCTGCTTGTTGGTTCCTGGCTGCTTAGCCCTAAAATTATCACACAGAAACTATATTAATTAAATCACTGCTTGGCCTATTAGCTCTAGCTTCTTATTGGCTAATACTTACATATTAATTTAACTCATTTCTTTTTTTAATTGATTTTTATTGAGCTCTACATTTTCTCTGCTCCCTTCCCTGCCTTTCCCCTCCATTTAAACCCTTCCCCAAGGTCCCCATACTCCTAATTTACTCAGGAGATCTTGTTTAACACATTTCTATTAATCTGTGTATCACCATGCAGCTGTGGCTTACCGGCTAAAGTTTCATCTGGCTCTAGCAGAGCTACCTGGCTTCTCCCTGACTCTGCCCTTCTTTCTCCCAGCATTCAGCCTAGCTTTCCCTGCCTACCTAAGTTCTACCTTGCTATAGGTCCAAAGCAGTTTCTTTATTAATCAATGGTACAGGGGGAAATCCCACATCAGAGCTCTGCCCAGTGCTTTGCTGTGGATCTCTGCATCTACTTCCATCCCTTACTGGATGAAGGTTTTATGATGACAAGGTAGTCACCGATCTGATTACAGGGGAAGGCCAGTTTAGGCATCCTCTCCAATATTGCTAGGAATCTTAACTGGGATCATTTTTATGGATTCTCAGGAATTTCTATAGCACCAGGTTTCTCCCTAACCCCACAATGGCTCAGTCCATCAAGATATTCTTGCATTGCTCTTCCTCTCTGTCCTTCCTCCAACTCAACCATCAACTATCCTGTTCCCTCAGGTTCTCACTCCCCCTCCTCTCCCCTCTACCTCCCTAGTTTTCCGGGGAGATTTTTTTTTTTTTTTGGATTTTCGAGACAGGGTTTCCCTGTGGCTTTGGAGCCTGCGCTGGAACTAGCTCTTATAGACCAGGCTGATCTTGAACTCACAAAGATCTGCCTGCCTCTGGCTCCCGAGTGCTGGGATTAAAGGCATGCGCCACCACCACCTGTCTTCCTGGGAGATATTATCTTTTTCCCCTTCCTAGGGCGACCAGTTATCCCTCTTAAGGTCTTCCTTATTACCTAGTTTTTCTGGGGCTTTGGACTGTAACCTAGTTATCCTTTATTTTACATCTAATATCTACTTATAAGTGAGTATATATAATTTTTATACCAATAGTACAGACACTGAGAGCAACAATTAATAAATGGGAATCCCTGAAACTGAAAATCTTCTGTAAGGCAAAGGACATGGTCAACAAGACAAAAAGGCAGCCTACAGAATGGGAAAAGATCTTCACCTACCCCACATTTGACAGATTTGTTTGTCTTCTAATCAGTAGTTTTTGAAAAATGAAAACAAAGGACCTACTTTAATTTAATAAAGGACTGTACACATATTCAGAGCTCTGTACATGTTTGTGGATGGTGTCCCCAGTCAATAGGAACTGTATGCAAATATTTATGCTATAACCTACCTGCTAAGACAAGTGTGATTTTGTAAGTTTCATTCATGCAGCTCCTAAACAAAGGGAACCTCCCAGATTTTATCCATGGAGAAATATTAGAGAATTAGAGCTACCCTTTTGAATTGATCACATTAACAGGTTTATCTTAAACCATGAATTAGTATGGATAGCTTAAGCAAGCTTATGCATGCTTTTGTTGGAACTTTATTATTATTATTATTATTATTTTGTGTTTTGAGACAGAGTTTCACTGTAGCTTTGGAGCCTGTCCTAGAAGTAGCTCTTGTAGATCAAGCTGATCTTGAACTCCCAGAGATCCCTCTGCCATTGCCTCCCGAGTGCTGGGATTAAAGTCGTGGGCTACCACTACCAGGCTGGAAGTTTATGTTTTAATTATGAATTGAAAAGAATCTTACAGACCAGGTTTCAAGCAGAGAGGAACAAGACACAGCCATGCTGCTTTTTGGAGTGGAAAAATGTTACAGATCTCTCTTGGATCCATTTTTTGTTTATTTGTTTGTTTATTTATTTTATACTTCCTGATCACATTTTCCCTTCCCTCCTCTCCTCCTGGTCCCTCTTCCCAACTTTCCTATCCCCTATATACTTTTCTTCCTCTATTTCTCTTTAGAAAAGGGCACACCTCCCCTGGATATCAGCCAGCCATGGCATTAAGTTGTATTGAGACTAGGCATCTCCTCTCCTATGAAGGCCGAATGAGGCAATCCTATAGAAGGAAAGAGTCCCAAAATCAGGCAAAAGATTCAGAGACAACCCCTTCTCTTCGCTGTTAGGAGCCTTACAAGAAGACCTGATGTGGGATTTCCCTTCTGTATGCTGTGAATACCATTAGTTAATAAAGAATGTGCCTTGGCCTGTGATAGGGGAGTGTAGAGTAGAACTAGCTGGGGGTGGTGGTGCAACTAAACTGAATGCTGGGAGAAAGAAGGAGGAATCAAGAGAAGCCATACAAATAATACACCAGAGACAGATGCCAGAACTTTACCTGGTAAACCACAGCCTCGTGGCGATACATAGAGATAATAAAGATGGGTGAATTTAAGATATAAGTTAGCCAGAAATATGCTTAAGCTATTGGCCAAGGAGTATTGCCAATAATACAGTTTCTGTGTAGTTATTTCCGGGCTGAGCTGCCAGGAACAAACAGGCAACCTCTTATAACAAAGACCAAGTTACACAACTGTAACATATATGCAGAGGGTATAGGTCAGTCCCATCAAGGATTGCAGAACAATACACACACACACACACACACACACACACACACACCAACAAAAAACAAAAACCACAGAATCTAATAACCTGTGCTCATAGGGGCTCACAGAGAGATTAGTAAACACAACTCGTTAAACCGGTCTTTCCATCACCTTGATGAGTTTCTAAGTCCCCTCCACACACACCTTTCTGTACATGGATGGTAGGAGGGAACAATTGATACCAGAATCATCAGGCACTGATGGGCACTCTGCAGTCGGTGGGCAGCCCTTGATTGAAAGCTTCCCTATGATAAAGGCGAATTTGTGCCCCTGGACTGAACTATGTGCTGGGAGCAAAGCAAATGCCTTTGGTGCAGCTCTGAGGCAAGAATTATCCACTCTGTTTTTTCTTTTTAATCTTCATAAATTGAAGGGCTTAATCATAGTCAGGCTTTCATAATTAATCCTGTTTCTAACTGTAGACCATTTTCCAGCGATTGTACAACCACATGTAGAGTTATAATAAATGAACATGCAGCTTTGGCATTGCTGTCATAGTTTTGGAAAGAGTCAGTATGGGATAGTTAGCATGGTTCCTCACTAATACACGCTGCATCTTTAAGAAGCTTCATGGTTGAAAGGAAACTCTGTGGAGTTGCTACTAGTTGAAATATTATATGGAGTTAGAATAATAAGTTCTATTAAATTATTTGTAACTTTGAATGCAGAGAATTCACCGTGTGCACTTGTTTCCAGAGAGGTGCTTGACTATTCAGCAGGGATGCTCAGATAACAACCTTTAACAAAAGGTACTGCGACATTGGATACCTCACAGAGAAAATTGGATGGGGCCTATTTCACTTATAAGTTACAAAAGGCACCTGACTCAAAATGGAGCATAGATCTAGCTGCACATATAAAATACCAAACTGTTAGTATAAAGCATAAGAGTAAGCTTCAGTAATCTTACATTAGTCAATATATTCTTAGATGGGACATCCAAAGCACAAGCAACAATGGAAGAGCATTAGAATGGAATTTATCAAAATTAAAACTTTGTGTTTGAAGGAGCACCATAAAGTGAGCTGGTCATCTACAGAACAGAAGAAAATATTGATAGTTCATAAGACAATTGTATCTAGACCACAAAAATATCATGTTCAATTTGTACAGAATCACCCACTTAACAAGTAAGCAAAATGTCTAAATTTTTGCTTTCCAAAGAAGATGCTCAGTGACTCATAATTAACTGTAAACCTGGTTTACAGCTTATGCATTAATGTGATGTCTTTACACAACTAAAGATTATTTGACAAGAAATGATAAACATTGACACAATATAAATGAAAGAAACAAGTTTCAAAATAGAAAACACGGTAGTGGTAGTTAGATCTTGGGGGATGAGGGAAGAAGGAATAACCATTTGCAAGCACAAGGATTCTGAAAGAATGATGGAGATGCTTTGAAATTAAATAATAGTGATGCTTGTGTAATATGGAATATCTCCCAAACCATTTGCTTGCACACTTTAGAAGGATGAATTATTCACGTGTGTGGATTGTGAATTTTGCACCAATAAGTTCTTACTGAACACAGAAAACCATGAAACCGAGTGACCTCAGAATGTGATGCTGATGGAGTTCCTTGACTAGGGGGAAACACCATGGGTCTTGATTTTTCAGTGGTGAATTTGGTTGTCTGGCATTTGAGTGATTTTTGCCTGCACTTGCCACCAGTTTTGGGTACAGTCTATGGAAGACAAAAATTTTTCTTCTTGTTCAGGAATAATGACCCAAAAATGGAAAATGAAAGATGCTATTTAATGAATGGCTGCTTGGTTTAAACATTCACTGAGTGCTTGTGCGTTAGAAGCACTATGATAAATTTCCATTGCATATCTCTTGTGTAGAGCCTCAGTTCTCACAACTATGCTAATGCAATTGCTAGAGATAGAACCTTCTGTGTTTTTAGCTTTGGTTCTACTAGGCTTTCAACAGAGAATCTATGGTATACAAGTCAAAAAGGAGTAGAAAGCACTATTTTATGTTAAGAAAGCTTCGTTCACTTAGTTTGTCTAATTTTCAAAGCTCTAATATCTAGTAGTTCATTTGCTATTCACATAAATGCAGCAGTAATAAATACATGGACACATTTGATTGGATAAAATGGAAATAATTTATTCGTAAATAGTAAAATGTTCTTTTACAAACTACATGTTTTATTCTTCCTGTCCTAGAAAACCTCAAAAGTAATCTGATTTTGGAATGAAGCTATAACACTGTAGTATTTTACTTGACAAATTAACCTCATTGTATATTCAATACAACTATAAGCATAAATCTGTTTGTTTCCTTGTCTCATATCCTTTCTCCTTTTAGGGAAACTACATGTATTTTTCTTGGCATACAAAATATAAAAAGAAGAGACAGACTGTGAAAGTATACCGAAATGCTACTGAAATTGGTGTATATACCCATACCCTACTTGATCCTAGACTGATAGAGTGGCTGATAGAACATTTCCATCCAAAAAAGTGGAAAATTTAAGAGACTCTAGAAGATAATATATGTGATGCCTAAAACAAACAAACAAACAGAAAACCTTCTTATGGAAATTTAGGTCTATAAATTTCGACATGAATACACTTTTAGATGTTGTGTAATTTATTAGCATATTAATTGCACATATTAATGGGATAATTGTTTACCCATGCTATCTCATATAGGGTTTGTTTTGCTGTGAAAAAAACATGACCAGAAGCAATTTGGGGAGGAAAGAGTTTATTGCAGCTCACAACTCAGGTCACATCCATCATGAAAGATGTCAGGAACTAAAAGCAGAAGCAGGAGGGGGAACACTTTCTTACTGGCTTGCTCCTCATGGCTTGCTCAGCATAGCACCTAAGACTACTAGCCCAGGGGTAGTACCACCCACAGTGTTACCAATCAAGAGAATGCCCCATGAACTTGTCTACAGGCTAGTTTGATGGAGGCATTTCCTCAACTGAGCTTTCCTCTTCCCAACTACATCTGTGTTGGTGAGGAATTGACAGAAGACATCCAGCACTCCCGCATGTGGCTGGTTATATGTAACCACACTCTGCTCCCACCTTCTCTCCCTCCTCTCACCTGCACTCTTCTCACCAATCACTGTGCTGCTGGGTGTGGCCTTTTTAGTTTCCTGAGTGACAGAGATCATTCAGCACTGGTCTTCCTGTGCTGCCCCCTTTCTGCCTGGTTTTCTTTAGACAACAGAATTTCATTATTCTTTCTGGATGTATCATACTCTCTCACCTTCCCTTCCCCCTCCCTCTTCTTCCCCCTCTACTTTCCCTACCTCCTTCCATCCTTATTTCCCTTTGCTGTTGATTCATTCACCTGTTGCTAGACATCTAGGCAGATCGCATATCTTTTATATCTTAATTTTGAATGATGTCAAAACAAACTAGGGCATGACAATGCCTAACTTGTAAGTAGATTTAATTCCCTCCAAATACATACCCACGAGTAGGAGAGCTGGATCATAAAAAAATTGTAATTTTCCCTTTGATAAATTTATTTATTTTATGCAATGTTTCATTTTGGCACAACATATTTTCTTCATCTTATCATCCCTTCATGTTTTTCCTTTTTATTCTTTAAAAATTATTCTCAAACCAAGCATTTTTATCGATCTTGTTAGACAATCTCAAACATGCATGTATTTTATTCTAGTTATTTCTCTTTTCTCTCTCTTATATCCTACCTTCCCTTATCATTCCCACCTTCCTCATCAGTACAATCCCCTTTCCAGGTTTATGGCATTTGGTTTTGTTTTGTGACTTCTTTAATCACAATGGTAGTAACTTGGCCAACCATCCCACCACCTTTCCTCACAATCATTTTTGTTTTCTTAAATATTGATTGTTGTAGATGAATGATAAATTACCAGATTTTAGTTTTTTGGTTTGTATTTATTTCCAAACTGGCTAGTGCTGTTTGGTAATGTTCCTGTCTTTATTGGTCATTTAAATTTCTTCCTGGAAAAGTTCTGTTCAGATAATTTGCCTTACTTTTAATCTGATCACTTATTTTATATTTAGGTGTTTCACATGTTGTGGATGCTAGTTTTCCTCCTGCTTCTCAAGGTCTTCTTCATTTTGTCTTTTGTGTAAAGCTCTTAAGTTTGATGTGATCCTTTTTATTTGTTGCTATGCTGTTGGAATGTCTAGAGACGATTTTCCTTACCAGTTTTTTTGCAAGTGTTGTCTCTGTATGATCTGTAGCTCAGAGGTTTAGATCTTATATTTACATCTCTCATCTAGAGTTTGTTCTTATACAGAGTGAGAGGAGTCAAATTTGAGCCTTCTGTCTAAATGGTTATTCCGTTTTGCCTGTCCCATTTTCTGAAGAGGCTGCCATTGTATATTTCTGGCAGTCTTTTCAAAGAATCTGATGGTTATCGATGCATGGGGGTATTTTTGCCACTTTTGTATTCCATTGGTCGATGTGTTTGGTTTTATGCCAATATCATATTGTTCTGGCTGTTAATGGCTGTGTAATATGTCTTGAAATCATGTATTGTGGTTTCTCTATGTTCTTCCTCCAGATTGCTTTGCTTATTTGTTGTCTTTTGTGTTTCCATGTGAATTTTAGGATTGTTTTTCGAGTTTTGTGAGGAAAGTAATTGGTGTTTTGATGAGCATTGGATTGAATTTGTGAGTAGCTTGGGTGGCATGGACAAATTATCTGCAATATGTTAGTGGTACTTGCTCTCAGTTGCTAAACATCATAGGTGCCTCCATCACCAGATATCTTCAGTTTTTCCCTCATTGTTTATTAAATTCCATTGTGTAAGCCTTTTGCTTTCCTATACAAATTAATTCACAGGTAGTTTTGTAGGTATTATTAGTAGGACGATTTCTATGGTTGCTATTGCAGCTCATCCTTCACAAACTTAGGAGAATGGGGTGCATTCACTGCCTTCCTAATTTACTAGGTTGATTTTTTAAAATTTATTTGTGACATATTTAGGTTTTTCTTTTTCTAGAATCATATAAATTTTGAGCAGGTTACTTTGTTTTCTCTTTTTCATATGTCTTTCATATCTTTCTTTTGCCTACTTTCTTGGCTAAGAGTCTGTCCTATTGACTAAAAAAAGACAAAACAAAACCCTTGCTTTGTTCCTTTCCTGAGAAGAAATGCTTTGAAATATGTTTACTTTTGGGATAATATTGGCTTTGAGTTTTTTCATATATAGCCTTTATTATTTTAAGGTATGTTTCTGTTTCACTTAATTTGTTTAAGGATCTTATCATTAAAGAATACTGAATTTTATTCAATGACTTTTTTCCATTTACTGGAATAACTATATGTTTTTTATTATTCTGTTTATATAATTTTCTTTGTAATTTGCATATGTTGAATGATATTGCATCTCTGGAATAAATCCAGCTGCTCACAGTGTGATGTTTTATAGTGCAATTGAATTCATTTTTGCTAGCATCATGTTGAGGATTTTGTACTTATAAATGGTATTGTTCACCTATAAAAGACTTGTTTTGTAAAGTATGATCAGCAAGTTAAAGTTGCTGTATAGCTCATTACACAAGAAGTTTTTGTATGATCACAATCTGATTATTGACCTTTATTAAAAAATATTTCGCATGGGCTGCTAAGAAAGGTTCCACATGAATCTTGCCCTGATTAATTTAGATCACAATTTAATCACAATTAAATTTAAGATTTTAGATTTAAATTTAATCACAATTTAGAGTGAGAGACTGGTCTCTAGATAAAACCTGGTGTATAGCCAGTTCAAGTTAACTTGTTTGGTGATAGCTGTTATGGCTCAGATGATGAAATGAGTACCCTCTCTGCCTATGGCCAACAAAAGTATGTTTTAAAAGCTAGAGCCTAGGACATCCAGTATATCTAACTGTTCTGCATTCTGGAGAAACAAATATAGTTAGAGAGGATGAAGGGAAAGCTCTTAGACTTTTCTTTTATTACTTTTAGAATATAAGCAGGCAAAGTGAGTAAAAAAAGTCTTTAAAAATAGAGACATTTATATTTCTAACTTTATGATTATTATTCAATCATTCTTAAGTTCTGATAAAGATGCTACTTACTATTAAGACATCTTTAACTTGCTCACAAAGTGCTGCAAAATCAAGAAATATCTAGTCATAAAATGTAGTTTCCCAACAGTGAGTTGATTAGCGGACTGAAGAGGAATTCAGTTTCTAAAGTTTTTATATGGCAGCTGGTGCAATCCATCCCAGTTTAGAGTGTTTGCATATAGACTGTGTGCAAGTGGTGGAGTCCACATGAGCTCTAAACTCCACCCTCAGTGGTGTTCTTCATACGAATCCTCCAAATTATTCAACTGATGGTTCCTTTATGTATGGTTTTAGTTTGGGCATCATCCGTTGTTTGAAAATAATTGTGTTCTATACTTGGAAAGTTTCTAAGGAATTCTGAGAGGTGGAAACAGAGGGTCCAAAAGCCTACACAACTCCCACTATCTTAAGAATGCAAAGACACACTCTTAGAATCAATCCTCAATAAATTCAATAAACTTGGGCTGATACAAAATTTTTAAGTAATATTTTTATTTTTAGCTAATAATGTCAGTCATATGTTTTTCTCTAAAACATATAATTTGATTTACCTTTGTTTATTTCCAAAATGGCTACAATAAAAAACAAACATGCAGATGAATTCTTTATGTGTGTTTCAGCGATAGGGTTTAAGGAAGGCAAAACAGGTCCACTAATAGCATTCTATCAAGAGTTTATTGAACATAGGCCAGTCTGACATTTTTGAGAGTTTAAAATGTGGTTATATTTTTATATAATGCAATGACCTTTTATTTCTATTTTTAATCTGATTTTTGCTTGGGAAATGGTGCATAGATTTTAGTTGAGGGATGGATTCAGGAGCATATGGCAGATAAAGAAATAAGCATGTGTTTTAAAGATCTTTAAATGTTGATATTCAATAAAACATGTTTTGCTGTTTTTTTAACATCACAAAAGAAAGCTTTGGGGTTTTATTTGCTTCCTTCTCTAATTGCCAGAGAAAATGGCCTCAATTCTATAATTACATGCCAGGAAAATAACAATATTAATTTAAAAATAAAGCTTGATTAAAATCATTCTGTATTCTTGTCCCTTTATTACATTTTTATTAAAGTGGTGATATAATAGTAATAAAAGAAATTTAAAATAAAAATGCTTAGTATTCTATTACCATAACACAAGTTTATATTTCTGTCTTTCTATTTTCTAGTTCTTATGTGTGTACCCACTCAGTCTTAGCAAAGACCCAGTGTTTATTAAGTTTTAATACATCTTTCCTGTATACATCATATTGTGTGATATTACATGGGTTTGTTCAAGGGGAAATGGAATGTGGAAGATCAAGAGCTGAAACTGAAAATCAGATGTGTTGAGTCTGTAACCTCCCAGAGAAATGCCATCACAATGTCAGAACAGCTAGTGACAGGAGTTACAGGCTCAGATGATCCCAAGCCATAACCATTAGGCAACAAGGAGTGCCATTTTCATGTGTCTGTCTTGTCATTCTCAACAGAGCAATTTCAAAGGCTCCTTCATAGCCTGGTTGTTGCTCCATCAGCATTATTTAATTTATGTGTTCCACATATCAATTCTTCTTGCATATATATTCATAGAGTTATTATAATTTTAGAAGAAGTCATTTTGTTTCCTAAGTCCTTAAGTTGTTTGAAACACTACATCTCAGTGTGTGCCAAGGCAAGTCTACAATCTGGCTGTGAGCTTGAGGGATTGCATTATGTGCAGGTTCTTACCTGTCCCTCGAGAGCATGCTTTATAGAGTTGGAGAGGTATTTCAGTTGGCAAAGTTCTTACTGTGCAAATATGAGGACGTGTGTGTACTCCTGTGGAGTCAAGGCGGTTGCAATAGGCTTTTTAATTGTATCTTCTCATTCAGCATCAGCAGCTACTCCCTGTGACTCTGTGAAACATCCCCTGAAATTCCTGTCCCATGGCTCTGACTGGGTTACAGGCTCATCTCTAAAAATCATTACTTGGAGTGGGACTAGAATGGCCATGATTCACATTTTGCAGTTGAGTTCAAATGTAAGATATGTCACTACTGTTTAGTGAGCAAAGGTATAAAAATGTAGACTTTGAAAAATATGATATACAGTTCAAAAAAAGAATTATCTTGAATTTAGTTTTTAAGTACAATTGTGCCAATGGAGTTTTCCTTTTTCTATAACCCTTTTAGCATCTTTCAGTTCACATATATTATGCATATTATTTTTATTTTAAGATAACACTATAAAGTCTTAATTTAAAGGTATTTTTTAATATGAAAGGCAGCACCAAAGAACACATTTTATCTCATTTAATGAGGGACTCTGTAAAGACATACAATCAACTAGATCAAATTCAGGTCACGTTCAGCTTCCTCTATTCGACAGGTGTCCTTTGCTATGGCAAAGGCCATATCAGTGCTAAGAAAATGGTTTTGACTCAGAATGCTCATTCCCAAGGGGCTTGCTATCCAGCTATAGATTTTGGCCGAGAGTGAATGATGAATATGTTGTTTGTTGGGGCTGCTGTAAATGAGTGCATTAACTGGGTGGATATAATGCATCTTCTGTTCTAAAGTCTAGAGCTACAATATTTAAGGGGTCAAATTTTTCATGTTACCTCTTTTCCTGGTGCTGTGTTCAGATGGTTCTCCTTTGATGTGTGTGGGTAGAGGGTATGGATTCTTCTGTCTTTACCTCCTTTTGGAATGCTATTAATCCTATTGTGAGGATGGAATTTAGATGCTGCAATGTGATAACTTCCTAAGAGCTGTACCTCCGGATACCACATTGGGATCGGGAAATGAATATATGAATTTTAGGAAGATGACACCAATCAGAATACAAACAATGCAGCATATGTAATGCTCTAATATGGATGAGAGTAAGATGTCTTGGGTCCTAACTTAGGAAGAATGCCAAGAAGGGTAAAATCAAGAATTCAAAGGCTTTATTTATGCAGAGCCTAAGTATAGAGCAGAAATTACATAATAACTAAAGATTTCTATAAAGTCAGGGGCAGAAAAGAATATGGATTCATTGAAAGAACTCGAATTTCAGTACTTAAGCAGAGATGGCAAAGTTTTATTGAGAATAGTCAGCGGGGTAGGAACAGAGTAACGCGGAGCTGTACTCTCAAGAGCTTTTGTAAGTTACAGTGCACAGTTGGGCAAATAGAGAGATGATGTGCATCAGTTGAGGAGTGAAGTAGCATCATGGAATCTACCTTAACAAGGCATTTCTTCCTTCTCTGATTGGTGGTTTCCAGAAAAATGAACAGTGCCACCAGCTGATAAGTGAAGGTGGCAGGGCCATTAAATCAAGTTGAAGAGGAACATAGGAAGTTGGGTCAGAAGGGGGAACATAGTGATCTAGTGAACACAGAAGTAGAGGATGAAAGCGGGCTCACATCTAGATACAGGCTTCTGATGTAGGGAACCTCACCAGATAGTTTGGGCTGCTATAAAAAAAATAGCAGCATATCAGTGACCCTAACAGTAGACTGTGCTATTCTGGGGTCCAGAACTTCTAGACTTAAAAATGCCCGAGTCTGAGGGAGGAATCAATATTCTAGGATCCATTCTTTTGTTTTACAGCTTTGATATCAGTCAGCATGGCTATTATGTGGTTACATAAAAAGTGTTCACACGTACCTTTACAATTGCACTCTGAAGTCTCTGCAACCTTTGAGATTTAAGAGATTGACTTTTTCTTTAATATTTGTATGATTAGTGCTGAGTTCTATTTGTTTGAATAATGAAAGATTTTGTTTACTTTCAGTGTGGCTTTGTTTTTCATTTGTTCTCATTTTCCTCCATTTCTAAATTCTTGGGAGCCTTTTGGAGTTCTAATTCCTTAATATTTGATTAAGATATGTGAGTATGCTCCATAGATCTGCTTAGGAAGGGAGTGTGGAGGTCAGGGGGAAGGGTGGGAGCGGAGAGGGTAGGAGGGAAGGTGAGTGGGGAAAATTCATAACCCATGCCTATCCAAACAATTAAAATGATAAGGATATAAAAATTAAAAATAAAGATATGTGAGTATTTTGATTGAATAAAGAGTTTTACTAAGGTGTATATAACAAAATGTAAATATATGTTGATAATAGCATGGAAAAACATTTAATTTAAAACAACAAAGACATAACTGTAGGCCTAGGAGGTTAAGCGTACTAGAAATTATTCTTATTCTCATCATTAGTGTGTAAAGAAGTAATCATGGAATTACTGCATTGTAATTTTGCTATGTATCAAGTCTATGCAGAGGACCAATAAAAAGAAAATATTTGTTGGTAGAAGGTTCTGCACAGTAATTATTTACTCATTACTGCAACAGACAAAGTTTTCCAAAATAGAAACATAATCAAATCTCTATAAGTAAGTCATAACCAATCAAACTTCCATCATGCACGGATTTTGTATTGCCAGTGGTATTCTTGCAGTTTTGCCAGCTGTAGAAATGGTTAACTGAAAAGGAAGAAAGCGCCATGAGGTCAGGAGACATTGGCAGAGCTGGCCATCGTTCAGAAGCCCTCAGTTGCAAAACCATCAGTCTCAGGAAATACACACAAATAATTTTGTGTTTATTAAAGGTTTGCACTTCATTTTCCTCAGAGGATCTACTTCTGTTCCTGTATTTATGTGGCATCTGGGATCCCATTGTACTGTATGGTCTCTGCTGCTTTTGATAGAAATAACTGATATTTAGAAATGAAAGAAAAGAAACTCTCACTAGCCTAGACCTTTGATAAATACTTATAAGATGAATATGCTGTGTGTATATAGAATTGCCCAGTGTTTGCAATTTAGAGCCCCATGTTTATAATTTAGGTCCTTCTTAATTATTTGGTAATTCAAAGCAAATGTCTCTAACCTGCCCAGTTTACTCCCTTTGTGTCAGCCCCTTACCTGTATCTTTATGGAACTTACTTTCCCAACCCCATCCAGTTGTCATTCGTCACATACATTCAGATGAATGATCTGTTATATGAACTTGTCGTTGTGATGGTAGTTCAGAGTAATCACTGACTCACATGTTGAGTATTTTGTGGACCTAGATCACATGGCAAAGCATGCCCCTGTCCCAGAATACAAGTCTGAACATTAGGTTACTGTTAAATATTGTAGGCAGTTCTAGAACAGTCGTAAGTATTTACATGCGTTAGCACAGAAAAGATACAGTTAAATGTGTTATAAAAGAATAAACATGGCCCCCTTTTAGGACATTTCATCTTCCGAAGAGCTGAAGGAATTGAATTTACTCTGGGTGGAAAGCAAGGGCTTAGAACAACATTGTACGTGACTTGAAACTTTATAAACCATGCAATTATGCTACACTAAATTGATAAAAAATAACTTTTTTTCAGTAAAATTGTTAGCCTAAGTTTACAATAACATATTTTACTTGATAAATTATTATTATTATTTTTTACTTTTTGACTTTGTAATAACACTCCCTTAAGACAGGTAGATAATTACTACAATGTGTTTTGGTAAGAACCATAGCATCACTGATCGTGTCCGGTGTGTTATCCAACCTTTTCTTATTGACCCCCTGTTCCCAGCCTCCAGCAGTCACCATGCTGCATTCAAGTGTGCCAATATTTTTTCCCTGTGTATGATGTTCATTCTTCGGTGTCTGCTGCTTAGCATAATACCCTCTTAACATAGTGTCCTCCAGTTCCATCCATGCTGCCACAAGTGACAGGATTTCACTCTTCTTTACGGCTAACTAAATCTCTACAGTGTATTTATACTGCATCTTAATCCAGCCATCCATCAATGGAAATTTAGAATGATCTCAATTATAGTGATTTAAAAAAAAAGCTTCAATGAACGCAAAGCTTGGGTATTGCTTTATATATTGTTTGCCTTTGCTTTGGGCACATACATATTAGTAAGACAGCTGGTAGATGTTTTAAAATTTATTTTAGTGTTGAGTAACCTCAGATATTCCCTGTTACAGCCATATTAATTTGCATCTCCATGCCCAACACTGTATAAAAGTCTATTTCATCCACATCTTGGTTTTAAAAACAGTCAACCTAACCAGGAGGAGAACATAGCTCTATAAAGTTTTGACTTTCAATTTCCTGGTGGATAATGAATCATTGTGATTTTATTGGCCACTTGATTGTTTTGCTTTGACAGATGTCTATGAAGCTATACATCAAATTTTAATTTGGATTGATTAAGTAAGGTGTTTGGATTCTTTATGTACTCTAGATAGTAATCCTCAACAGCTGGCAAATAATTTACTATCTTCAGTGTTTGATCTTTTTCTCTCTTGTGCAGAAGATTTTTCACTGTAATTCTTCCCATTTGTCTTTTTTGCTTCTTCTTTCCTGTGCTTTTGGGGAAATATAAGAAATGATTGTCTATGCTAATATCCTGAAGCGGTTCCCTGATGCTTTCTTCTAGATATTTAATAATTTTAGGTATTGGAATTAGGTCTTTGTATATTTGTGTTGAGTCCATTTTTTTGTGTAGATTATTAAATTCTTATTGACTTGCATCATATATTCTGAATATTTTCATCTAATCATGTAGATCACTACTGAACTATGGTTTTAATATGTTGAATTATTATTATGTTTAATCTGCTTGTCTTAGCCTATTCAAGAAAACGCCCATCATCCATATATTGTAAATCAATTATCTTTGATTTCTGTCATCAAGCCTTTTATTGGAGTCAACCCTTGCAGTTTTCTTTTTGATTCTGTTTCTGAAAGCCTGTCAGATTTGAGTTGTAATTTCCAATTGGGATTTTATGCTTATTGTTTATCATTTCTAATGCTGTTTTGATTTCAGCATGACTTTGAAAATGAGCTGTCATTCTTTTCTGAAGCCCTCTTCTATTATATTGCCATGAACATACTTGTGTTCATCAGGATAGAACAATGATGCTGCAGGAATACTCAAGTGTATGGGCAAAATACACTGTTTTCTCCACTATGTGTATACGTTGGTTCTGACACCAAGTGTGTGAGGAGCTTATTCATATCAAGGTTTTATCTAGTTTACTGTAGGCATGAAGTGAAGATGTCCTCTGACTTTATTCACTTCTGGCATCATTTGCTTGGGAATTGCTCAGATTCCGTAAACTAAAGTCTCAGAGCTATAATATTATCTACAACCTGTAGCAAATTTACAAATGGGAGGATTCCATAGCCTACTTCTTAGGTTAGATCACATTTTATTTTATTTTATTTTTCGAGACAGGGTTTCTCTGTAGCTTTGGAGCCTGTCCTGGAACTAGCTCTTGTAGACCAGGGTGGTCTCAAACTCACAAAGATCCACCTGCCTCTGCCTCCCGAGTGCTGGGATTAAAGACGTGCGCCACCACGGCCCGGCTAGATCACATTTTATGTATTGGCTTTCATTACTTGGGAAGATGCTTTTACTAGTTTATTATAAAGAATATTTCAAAGGACACAGATGGGCAACCAGATGGAGGTGTCCATAGGGTAAGATGAGGAAAGGTCCCAAGCATAGTACTTCTTTTTCCAGGGAGCTAGGATGAATCTCTCTCCCAGCCTGTGGTTGTAGTTACCATCCTAATGGCTCTCTTGAAATACTTATGGATATCATGAAGCTTAGATATGCAGGTAGGAATGATTAATAATTCATTCTCTAATCCCACGTTCCTCATGGGAGAAAAGGGATATGAGTGGAGGTTATGGCTTGGTCTTTCTGATGATCAGCCCTTAATAAGGCACTCTCAGATTCCCCTGGGAGCTCATCTCACTAGAAAAAAGTTAATTCCTAAGTATGAGAAAACCACTCGTTTTAGATTTTAGAAATTCTATGTCTGGACCAATAATTACATCACAGCAGTCAATGCTAAGATCTTACTCAATGAGACACTATTTTGTACTGCTGTATGATGTCATACCCAGACATAACAATTAGACATAGCCCTACTCTGTTTTAAACACTCCCTTTGCTATGTCACATTTGTGGTCACATCTTTAAGACCCAATTCTTCAGCTTATTGGCCACCAGTCATCACTTGGCTTATGGAAATGTATGCTTCTTATAATGAAATGAGAGCCAGACATGGGTGGACACTAGAAACCTCTTCCAGGATATTTGAAAATACAATGATTATTTTTAAAAATAAGTTTTAAAGTATAAAGCAAACACTAAATGTTACCTTGTATTTTTGGTGGTAAAGCTTTTTCCTTTGTATAATTTTATTAAAATTATGTTAAAAAATCTTGAATTGACAGCATGCAATGGCCATGACTACACTGGAGTTTGTGTACTGTGGTTCTGTAGCATTTAACTTGGATTTAGATCATATAAAATATTTACTGACATCCGAAATTGCCTTACTGTTAACTAGTACCTCTGTGTCACACACTGAAATTTCCTTTTCGTTGCTTATGTAAATCATCGCATTACTATCATATTTTTGTAGTTTTTATTCAATTTTTCATAAAATGTATTTTAATTATATTCTTTTCATTCTTCTAACTCTTCCAAGATCTTCTCTACTAACTACCCAACTTTGTGTTCTTTCCCCCTAAAGAAATAAAGACAAAAAGTGTGAACTAAGAGAGAGAGAGAGAGAGAAAACAAACCAAAGCGCGCACGCGCACACACACACACACACACACACACACACACACACACACACACACACATAAAACATGAAGGTCATTTCGAGCTGGCCAACCTTTGATATGTGCAGTGATACTCCATTGGAGAAACTTGATTTCCCTTTCCCAACAGGTATTAGTTGCAAATGGCTTTTTGGTTAGAGATGGAAGTTTTGTGTCCACTTGTCCTTCTTAATGCTGAGATTTTGTCTCATTTGAGATTTGTCTCATTAGGCCTGTGTAGGCCTAATATGAGCTATCTTTGTGAGTTCATGTGTGTATCAACCCTATTGTTTCTGGAAGACACTGTTTCCTTGATGTCATCCACAACCTCTGGCTCACATAGTCTTCTTTCCACTTCTTTAACAGAGAGTCCTGTATTTAAAAAAGCTTACATCTACTTGAAAGGGAAGACATGCAATATTTGTCTATTGGGGTCTGAGTTTCCTCCCTTGGACTAATTGTTTCTAGCACCACACATTTACCTACCAATTACACAATTTACTTCTTTAAACAGCTGAATAATATTCCGTTGTAGAGATGTACCACATTTTCACTATCCATTCATCTGTTGATAGACATATAGGCTATTTCTATTATGAATAGAGCAGCAATGAACCTGGATGAGCAAGTGTCTCTGTAGTAAATCATCTTTATATGTTGGTTTTTTTCTTATGTTTTTAGACAATAGGTTAAAATGCTACCATGTTTATAAATTTTTCCCTATCACATTTATTGTGCAAGTAAACTTTAGAATCATTTTATCAGTGTGATTACAAATACGTAAAAATATGTTTAAAATAGCAATATCACTGGTTTACATGCTCTGTAGTTAGAAGGAGTTCTTGTATAATCATACTCTTGAGTTTGGACCTCAACTTGCCACTTATCAGTGGGTTCAGGTGCTGAGCTCTTGGCAAAATGACTAAACTCTATGTATCATTTGACTGACTTCCTTATAGTATGATAACTAGTGTATTTTTCCTTAGCTATGACAAGATAAGAGTATTTTGATAAAAGAGCATAAGGGAAAAGCCTTTAGCCCATATAGTTCAAAGGGTAGTTTATCACGGTAGAAAGTCAAAGTAACAGAAGCTTGAAACTACAGGTCTTCTTGCATCCACAACCTTGACTGGACGGAGTGAATGAATAGTTACTGCTTAGTTTGCTTTCTCAGCAGGTGTAAACAGGCCATGATCCTCTGCCTAGACAATGATCTATCCAGAGTATGTGTGTGGGAGCATTCTTTCCATTTCAATTAACATAAACAAGATACAGCATTTAGAAGATGCCCAGAGGTCCCTCTCCCAGGTCATAGTGCATACTGTCAAGTTGAGAGCACTATCACTTATGGTGAGTTTTAAATATTCGCCTTACGAGGTTGTAATGAGTAAAGGTAGGTGTGCTAGCTCTTGAGGTTTTATCGCAGGGCCCGATAGGCAGCAAGTTTTGTATTGGTATTTTTATAATGTAAGTAAAGTAATCATAATGCTAGTATACAATAGAAGATGTGCAACTGTGAGTTGCTATTACAAAAGTGCTCGTGAAGGAGAAAAGGACATCCTGTGTGGATGTGTGCAGCACGTATTGGTGGTGGTTTTTATAGTGGATTTAATTTCAGTAAGCTCTGTGTGATGTTTGGGGTCATTTGAGATGACAATGTGTGGTACTTTGAAAGAAACACTGATTCCTTTACCATAGAAGAATACCTCCCTCTACAAGAGATATCCATCCCTCTTCTCAAGGCATTGTCCTTTAAAATAGAGGCAGAGCCTAATAGATCTTAGCAAAAACAAAAACAAAGAACCAAAAACCCTTGGATTATGAATTCTTAAATCTAAAATAGCAGTCTATTAAAAGTTAAATATTCTGCCAGGCAGTGGTGGCGCACACCTTTAGTCACAGTACTCAGGAGACAGAGGCAAGCACATCTCTGTGAATTTGAGGTCGGCCTTGTCTCCAAGAACTAGTTTTAGCTCTTGTAGTTCCAGCTAAATGCAACATCATGTGTGCTGTCTTTATTAAGTGTTACACATCCTTTGTCTTCCACTGAACTAACAAGAAGTACAGGAAGTGAAGTATTAATTGCAGTCTAACAGGGATACACTTTCTTTCTTATGGAGTTATGAAATAATCCCTGGAGATATTTATTTGAAGTAGAATGGAGTGAGTCTTTATTGATCAACTATTTAATTTGAGACAACACTTTGCCTTCTCATTCTCTTGTGTTTAGTAAGTAATACATTCTCTCCTCTTACATTTTGCCACCTAAGACATCTTTTGGCAAGAAAGCTGAGCCAGTTGCTTCCACAACACAGAATTTGGCCTCTGATATTTCGCATAAGAACTGACAGGACTGGCCTTCTTAATTGCTTTATGTGATAGGAATTCTGGTTATTATGTCAACTGTAGTCAGGGGTTACCAGCTGAGTGTCCATTCTCTGTTGCCATGTTGTGAACATGGGCATTTTGTATGGTTCCTGGGAGAGAATGGAGTCTGTTCCCTGCCTTTGTATCTGCTAGGTAAGTTTTATTCACCCCTGGGTGATGTCAGCAGCTAGGTCTGTGAGGCTGACAATAGCCAGATGCAAAAGAAACATCACACTCAACACATTCATTTCATGGTCTTATTTGGCAGGAAGCAAGCGGTTTTGACTCAAGCAGTGTTTTCACAATTTGAAAAACAAATGGCGACACAGTGGTCTCTCTAAGGAGGAGCTAGACATAGCACTCATCACTGCCTCATTTTGACTAGAATTGGAAATAGGAGAAGAATTATTTTTAGATTCTATAAAACTAATGTAAGAAGGCACAGGGTATGATTTCCATAGGTGTTTAACTGAGCTATGGATGAGATGAGAAGCTCTGTTTGGCAATTTGCTGAATCTAATCACTTGAAAGTGCTCTGCTGTGCAGTGTGGCTTCCTGCTGGAAATAAACTGTGAGTTGCTTCTTTCTCTCTTTGGTACTTGCAATTCCTCCTCATCTTTAAGCCTCCCCCCCCCCCGCTTCTGGGTTATTTGATTGCAGAAAAGAGAGTATGTTTGGTGTCTTAGTAACTTTGCTTGAAAAAAACACCTTGACCAAGATTTTATTATTTCCTTATTATAACAAGGAAAGAAAACATTTAATGGGGTTTATAGTACCCGAGGGTTGGAATCCATGAAAGTGGAGCAATGGCAGAAACAGCTGAGATTTCACGTCTTGATCCATAAATAGTAGGTGGCAGAGAGGACACACTAGGAATGACACTAGTCTTTGAAGCCTCAAAGCTTGCCCCAGTTGCACACTTAGGCAAACAAGGCCACATCTAATCCTTCCCCAACAGTTCCACTAACTGGGAACCAAGTGGTCAAGCATGTGTATGTATGGTGGCCATTCTCATTCAAGTTGCTGTAATTGATCTTGAGCTTTTATATTAAAATAACTATTAAAGTTTTTCCATCACCTGAAAACTTTTAGAAAGAAGAGGTTAATGGTTATTCTCCATATGCTATGTGGTCCTTCTCTGATAACATGTAAGAGACTCATATTTAGGTCTCTGCATTTGACCCATAAGACACCAAGGATCTATCCCAAAGAATAAGGCTGAATGAAGCTACATTATTCATAATCAGGGACCTCTCCAAGAGCCTGCTTCTTACAGATCACCTTCATTTCCCAACAGGTAGCCTATGTTGGATGCAGGTAATAGCTTTAGATAAAAGCTTATTTTACTTTCTATTTCAGGTTTCATATTTAATATAGTTCTCAAAAGGGCCATGACATTATACCCTTTGGTACAGTAGTTTATATTTCAATTCTCAAATAGAATTTTGAATAGAAGACATATTTTGAAGCTCCAGTGTGAACTGTAGGTAATTCTCAGTCGATTTACAGTAAGCAAATACCTTAGTCATGACTACTTCAACATTTTAATTTCTTTGGGGTTACACAAAGAAAGTGTAAATAGATGCCTAGAGCATTCAGAACTGGTAACATGAAGCAGAAAGGCAGAAGGAAAAGATGCATTCATGTGTGGAGGAGAGAGAGCAGTATCCTTGCTGCGAATATTTATCTGTGTTTCATAGATATTTCTAAGCTACGATTCAAAGATCCACACGGTTTTCCAAAACAGCAGAACCAGAGGAACTAAAAGGCTAATGATGAAAGTACAGCAGGGCTCTGGGGAAGCAGACTCTGAAAGTGGGTGTGTGATGTGACTCATGTACGTTGCACACAGGTATGGAAATATCCATGAGCTCTATTACAATATGGGATTGATGCGTGCTTAAAAATAAGTAAAATGACAATTGAAATTAAAAATTTTAAGTGCCTAGTTTTACAGCAAGTGATGAAATTAAAATCCCCATTATTAATATTGTTTGACAGTTTATTTCAACACTGGAGGTTCTTGGTTGTGGGTTTTGCTCAATTTTTTTCTTTTGCTGGTTATTTGTTGTTCTTATAGTACAAAAGAATGAAGCATATTAAAGAAAAGGGAATGAAGTATTGATGCAAAGTGTTTTGACTTAGGGATCAATGGTGGGTAGTCGGTATACAAAAACACAGGCTCATCACATCCCTTCAACTTTTGAAACTCTTTATAAAAGTTAAAAAGAAACACAACCAACTTCTCATCACACTTCACAAAGATAACTGCAGTTATATGTTTCCTAATATTTTGGTTGAGTTCAGGCTGCATATATAACTATGTTCTCACAAGATGGTTATGGAACTCAAAAATTCCCAGTCTCTGTAATATAGAGGAAACATGGCCTTTGCTCATAGCATTGGCCATGCTTATGATGATGCTGATGCGAAGAAATTCTCATTTATGAGTTCTATAAATTATATGTAATATTCAATAGTGCTTACTAATGATAATAAATGAGTATTTTATTTTATATTACTATACTAATTTTGTTATTTTAGAGTGACCTCTCTATTTAATAGAAAAAGTACATTGTAAGTCAGATGTGGTAGCTTGCTCTTGTAATCCCAGCACTTGAGAGGCAGAGGCACATGGATCTCTCCCCAAATATGGTTTAAGACAGAAAGCCATATTCTGCTAGGAGAAACCATGTAACAGCCTTGACTTGCTCCTGTCTTGATTGAATCAAGAAACCATGTTGAATGATGGAGTCATACCAGTAATTATAGTTCTCCTGTTCATATGTAAATCACAAAATATCCTTATGTATACACAATTTTAATTTGCAACTCTTTAGCTTTCCATTTAGCTCTTTGATGGGGACTCAGGTTATCTGTACAACCCTCTAAGCATGCTAACTTACAGAACATCTGTTTACAGTGGGTAGCCTCTCCCTGGGATGGGCAGTTCAGTGAATAAAGCCACGCATATGTCACTTGGGGATTTTCATAACACAATAAACTACTGAGAATTGTGAGTAAATGAGTAAGAAAACGGAGGATTCACTTGTGTTCAGTGCTGTGTTAAGGCAATAAGATAAGTTTTGTATCTTCTATAGGATGGGCTTGAGGGGTAGTGTAGAAAAGTAAGAGAGTTCTCTTATTAGCATATTCTCTTTCTGGGTACTGTTTTCTCCCATTTTTTCCAAAGAAGAGATAGAAGAGAAATGCACCAAAAACACCAGAATAGTTATACTTAAGCAATGAGTGCTTAAGAAAGCAGACCTCTTCCTTTCTCCATGTATAATAGTATCCAAGGGCAAACATGGCCATTTCAGCTGCATAGACTCTGTCTCCAAGTTGATTTCTTCAGTGGCAGAGCTGAAGAAGTTCTCCAGGTGCTACTCAGCTTTCTAGAAGTATACTCCCTAAGTAGAAACAATTACAAAATTCTGGTTTGTTTTATTCCTCCAGAAAAGTGGGATTAAAAGTGTGTGCCACCACTGCCTGACTTATTTTATTGTTTATGTTATTTTATTTCAGATTTATGGGTGTTTGCTTGCGTGTATGTATGCACACTTATCATGTGTGTGCATGGTGTCCACAGAGGTCAGAAAAGCATGCCAGATTCTTTGACACAGGAGTTACAGATGATTGTGAACCACTATGTGGCTACTAAGAGCCAAATCTTTATCCCCTGCAAGAACAGTAAGTGCTGAATGGCCCAGACCCCTGTCCATCTTCTAGTATATTGTAATTCTGCAGCACAAGTGAAATTTCAGCTGTGGTGCCATAGTGAATGGGTGTGGTTGTTTTCAAAAGCTCCTTCACTCATTCGTGAAAAAACCATTTTGAAGACAATATTTCAAACAAAGCGAGATACTTTTTTTTAAACCAGTTTCCTGTCAGCTCTGTAGAAATAGACCATTTCCAACCTTGTTATAGGTTTCTAGAAAATAATTATTTCATTGAAATCCTCCATGGAAATAAGGGATTCTCATTATTTCTAAGAGATCGATTTTTAAATCACAGTCAAGTCCTAAAATACCTTTCAAGGATTTTCTATCTTAGTGCTATGGATTTCTCAAACAGACCCATTTCCTTTATAAATATTCCTTTCTAAATTAGGTTTTCTTGTTATAAAGAGAAAGGTAATTCTCTCTATAATTGAAGGTTAGACTGGAAACATTATTTTCCCACCCTTGAGTCAATAGAGTTGTTTGTGTTTTGTTTGTTTGTTTTTTGTAGAAATTTGAGGCTTCTTACTTGCTAAGGATATAATCTTTTTGAAGTGACTTAGGCCATAGGCCCACCAGAGCCATTTCCATGATGCAGTGGCTAGATAATCTTCTTTAATCTTCTTTTTCAAATAACCGTGAACTTCCTTGAAGGTGGAAGTTGCCAGAGTATGTGAATTCCTTTCCCTTTCTGGCCACAGAAGCAGTACAAGTCCATTCATTGGTTTTCCTGCCTCTTCACACGTCCTCTACTTTAGTTAGATTGATTTCTCAGCTCCCAAACTTTAAAGAGGTTTGATGGAGAGCTCTTGGCTTTCTCATTCTCTATCCTCTCCCCATTGTATTGCTATAGAGATATCCCCATATTCCCATAGACCGGCTCCCACAAGATCCCAACATAGCATCCTGCTCTCTCTTCTTCGTTGCTTCTTTTCCTTCTCTTTGTTGCTCTCTTACTTTACTCCCCCCCCCCACTTGGTTCTCTGTCTTTAAAACATTATTTCTTTATTTATTTATTTTACACCCAACTGCAGTTTTCTCTCCCTCCCTTCAACCTCCCCTCTGTTTGACCTCCCCCCCACCAACTCTTCCTAAGTTTCTATTCTGAAAAAGGCAGGCCTTTCAAGGGTATCAACAACACTTGGCATATCAAGCTGCAGTAAGACTGAACTCTTCCTCTTGTATTAAAGCTGGGCAAGGCAACCCAGTTTGAGAAATAGGGTTCCGAAACCAGCAAAGGAGGTAGATACAGTCCCTGCTCCCACTGTTAGAGGTCCTACAAGAAGGCCAAGCTACACAACTGTCACATATATGCAGAGGACCTAAGTCAGTTCCTGGCAGGCTCCCTTGTTATTGGTTCAGTCTCTGTGAGCCTCTATGAGCCCAGGTCAGTTGATTCTGTGGCTTTTCTTGTGGTGTCTGTCTTTGACCCCTCTGGCGTCTACAATCTCTCCTCCCTCTTGTCAGCAGAAATCTCTGAACTCAGCGTAATGTTTGGCTGTTGGTCTCTGCATCTGTTTCTAACAGTCGCTGGATGCAATCTTTCTGATGAAATTTGGGCTAGGCACCAATCTCTGTGTATAGCAGAATATTGTTAGACATCATTACGCTGATATTTTCTTTCCTCCAGTGGTGTTTGGTTCTATCTTAGGTCTCAGTATCATCCAGCCTCTGAGTCCTGATGCTCCAGGCAGTGTCAGGGATAGACTCACTTTCTTGGCATGGGTCTCTGATTGGCTACTTTCATAGTCTCAGCACCACCTTTACCCCAACATATCCCATAGGCAGGACAAACTGTAGGTGGAAGGTTATGTAGCTGGGTTGGTATCCTAATCCCTCTAATGAAAGTCCTCCCTGGTCACAATTCATTACCAGTTCTGGCATATCCACAATTGCTAGGAATCTTAGCTTGGGTCATCCTTTTAGATTGCAGGGAGTTTCTCTTGTATCAGATTTCTACCCCAACCCAAAATGCCTCCCACCTTCAGTTGGCTCTTTCAGTACTCTTGAGAGTATATCTCTATTTTCTTTCCATATCTTTTTCTCCCTTCATCTTGGAGTGGGCAGTTCTATAGCAACAATGACTGAGTTAGTGCACAATTTGCAGATACAAAGAAGTTCTGAGTACTTAAATCTACCACCAAGTGCTGAAATCAAATGTTAAATACAGAGCTCCATAGATCTACCTTCCCTTAATATGCCATTTCTTCTCTGAGATTGCAAAGCTCTGATTTGTATTTATGCATTATAGGGGAAGTACATCAATAGAAGCGGGACTAGGGAAAATGTGTGGGACCACAACCCAGAAACGTGATAAAACATGCTCTCTGCAGCTACACTTGCCAGGACACTGATGAGTGGCTCACATGTGGCTTTGGTATCCAGGGTTGAATAAAGAAATGGAAGAGAAGACCAAGTTTGCTCAAAAGTGACTTGTATCAACAAATTTAGCTAAGCAGAGCTGAGAAAGGAATTCAGTTAAACCTCAAGGAAGTGGAGGTTAGTGAGGTACCATTGCCTTTAATGCTAAATATGAGAAAATAATCCCAGGGAATCCCATTCTATGAGGATCTTCATAGTTCCTCTCTGTGATGTGTGCTAAGCATGTAACTCTCACATCATGGTCCTAGGTAGCTTCTTTCACTATAATATTTGTATTCTAGCTAGTTAAGCGAGAAAGGGTGGGTAGACAAATTTTTCTTTTCTCTAAGGGTAGTGGCATCTGTGAGACTTGCCTGGATACCCTTAATCAGAAGTTTGTCATACCTAGCTAAGAAGGAAGGTCTCCAGAGAAGACTGATTTTCTAATATGTTTATATACTTACAATCTTTAACTTGAAATACCCACAATTAAAAAACAAAACTAATGACAGCCAGGCAGTGGTGGTGCACATCTTCAGTCCCAGCACTCAGCACTCATGAGGCAAAAGCAAACAGGTCTCTAAGATTTCTAGACCAGCTTAGTCTTCAGAGTGAGTTCCAGGATAGCCATTGCTACACAGTGAAATGATAACTCAAAAAAAACCCAAAATAATGTATTTATATGAAAACATAATGTCTTCTGAAAGCGATGTCACATACATTCACATACTAACTAGTGAAAGGCTTGATGGACCCCAGTCTGGTTCTCATACATGCTGGAACTCCTGTAGTGTTCCATAGATGTACATGTTCATCAATGTCTTTACTCAGGAAGAGGCAGAAATTATCAAGATATGCATAAATGCTAGGATTTTAAATGTTAGGATTTTTAGAAACTATATATTTTATCCTATATTATAACTTTTTTATTTTTATAATCAAAAAACTGAGTTGAAATCATGAGCGCTTACACATAAATATTTTCAGAACTCACAATTCTGAATTCATGAAGTCCAAATACATTCAATAAGTGGCCATAGCCTCTTCCTTTTAGGGATTTCTTAAGATCACTTCAATAATATTACCTAATCTTCCACTGTTATCTTCTCTGGCTCCCAAGTTCAATTGCTTCTAACCATAAGCATCTTTCCTTTCCATGGATCAACTGAGCTTTAGCTCATCTTACTGTCCTCTGATGGTTTAGATTTAGGGCTATCTTCACTATATATTTCCTCCTTTTTTCACATTTAAACAATTAAATCAATGTAGTGTATACAGAGGAGGACTTTGGGCATCCATTGTTTTCTTCTTCCAATGTGGGTCTCTGAGACCGAAGTCAAGGCATGACCCTTAGCACCCAGTATCTTTGCCAGCTGAGAAATCTCTCTAACCCCACTTCTTCTTTCTCCATAAGTGATGGCTGCTCTCTTTTTATAGTATTACTGGAGACAACGGGCAAGCAATTTAAAGTGATTTGCCTCCATCTTCTCTGTTCTATTATTAGGCCAATCAAGCCTCACACCATTGGAACAGGGAGTGGAGAGAATAGGTTTCTGGAAATGGTACAGTTTCTCACAATCTGTATCACATCAATATTTTGATAGTTTGCAGTAAAGGGAAAGATTCTAAAATACAGAAAATTTTATTTTTTAGCATCATAACAAGTTAAATGTGGCTCCACATCACAGAATAGGTGAAAGGCTCTATTCCAGAATCCCAGGACCCTTTATCCTACTATTTTGTGATTCTTTTTTTTTTCACATTTGATTTTTTTTATTACAGGAAAATTTTACATTTACTTCCCTTGTTCCCGGCCCTCCCGCTCCCTCCCCACCTCACCGCCCTCCCCCTGCTTCCTTAAGATGGGGCAGGATACCCTGCCC